>MVAP01000118.1:0-45758 GCA_014825765.1 Cystofilobasidium macerans | reverse complement strand
ATAGAGTCGTTTGTTCGGGCGGGGGGGAGGGTTTGACGCGAGCGTCAGCGTTGTGGTGACAAAGGACAAGAAGAAAGGGGGGGCGGGGGGAGGGGGGGGGGGGGGGGGGGGGGGGGGGGGGGGGGGGGGGGGAAGGTCATCCCGGCCGGGCTTCGGGCCTGTGGCCGGGGGCGGTCAAGCTCGACCCTGAGGGCAACGTCCCAACGACCTACAAGAGAGGCGACCGAGATTTCACTAATGGCCCTTGACGTTTGCAGATGAGGTCTTAGTCTGGCAGTCAAGGTCAAGAAGGATGGGTCTTGATCACCGCGAAGGAAGAGCTGTCAGCTGGAAGCGAGGAATACGATATTTGCTGGTCCTCTCTTCGCCCCTCTTGTCGGCAAGCGCATGGTGCATGCGTCCCTCGAGCCTCCTCGTGAGGTCGACTGCGCGCCAGCGAGCCTTCGACGGCCAGTCAAGCATCAAAACGTCGACCCTCGTTTGTCAAGCTGGCCTCAAATTACACGGACGCAGCCGGTCGGATGAAGTAGCTGGGCTCCAAAGAGCAATGCCTATCTGCACGAGGTGCTCCGCGCCGGTCCCCTCGCTCTGGACCGAGTACTCGACCGTCAGCCGCCCGCCCGCTTACCCCCCTTCGCCGGCGGCACGGCGTCCCGTTCGCCCCGCCTGCCTTCTAGCCTAGCTGAAACAATCGATCCGCCCCCCTGAACGTGCAGCCGACCAACATTCGTCTGACGGTCTGTGGCCGGTGCAAGCGCTTTGCGGACCCATGGGTCGAGCAGCCGCCCCTCGTCCATGGTCTTGACCTCCTTCTTCTCAAGCCGGGGGTTTACCGGCATCACATGTGGAACCGGGGCATTCCGCCGCTCAGAGCTCGGTCAGGCAGCGCGGGCGACGGAGCACTGACTGACCATCCACCTTTCAAGAGGAATGAGGTGCGCTTCCGGCATGCTGAGGGTCGGGCGAGACTGCCGAGCTAACGAGCGACCGAGCCGACCGGCATTCAGATCCTGACCGACCTACTGCTTCGCCTGAGCGCCGTCACCGTTGCCGTCGACGCTTGTAGGTACCCTAGATCTGGCTACGATTTGAGATAGCCCTGATCTGAACTAATATTGCGAGGCTTGTCGATCCGGCTTAGATCTGCTTTGGACCGAAGCTCGTACATCCATCCCCCTTAGCCCGCGCAGCACGCCGCCCCGGCTGCCTCACCCCGTTTGACGCTGCTGATCTGTTAACATCCGACTTCACTCGCCAGCTTTTGACAGCCGTCCGGCTGCTTGGATGCTCCTCTTGACCTGCGCTTTTGAACTAGCCGTCTTCCAGGCCGGCGTGACGCTGGCTTGTGCTCTCGTCTTCGCCGCTCGAAGGCAATGGGATGCCTTCAGAGGCATTCATCCACGTCAAATCTATTCGCCATTTGAGCACGATTTTCGGTGCGTGTATGATTCTTGTTGATCCATGTCCTTCTGGCTCCCTATCTTGCTCCGTTCTGAATTCATCCCAAAGTGCGTTGTCATAGGTTCGCCCTCGTTCCGCTTACCGTCGTCCTTTCGTCGCTACCCAAGACGCTTCTCCTTTTTCTCCTGTCTATCTTCCCGGAGGGACAAGCCCCTTTGACAACGGATTCCGCAACGTTTCTCCTCTTCCCGGTATTCCCGCCTCTTCAATCGCTCCTCGAAACCCACTGTCCAGGCCTCGAGGGCCCCGCACTCGGCCAGCTTGTTCGCGAACTCGACAGAAAGTGGATTCTTCGCCACCTCCTTCAGGGCCTGTCGAACGGCTTCGCGCTCAAGGTCTTGCTCGCTCCGCTCGGTCTGGGCGCAGGCGCAAGCACGGCTTGCGTTCTGGCAGGCTATGTCGCCCGAGCAGCCATTCTTCCTGTCCTTGGGCGGGAGGTCGGCCATGTACCTTAAGTGCACTCAGCGAGGTGAGCGCTCGACCGGCACCCGAAATCTCTTGAGCATGCGCCTGACGCGCGCACCCTGCATCACTGGCCTGTTGCTATGCCCGGCTCCTGCCCCGCGCGACCAACTGCCGCAAGCGCTCGTGCGGCCACCTGTCGCAGCTCGGGCGAGTGCCCTCGACTGTCAGCTATGCTGGCTGTTTGCTGTTCGCTCCAAAAGTTGACCCCCTACCCATCCCGTCCCTCCTCCCGCCGTTTCTTACCTCCTTCTTCTCCCTCTTGCGCCCTCAAACAGCCCAAACCCAAGGAACAGGCTCACAAATAGTAGTCGCCCCCGCTGGAAGAGGAAGGAGAGGGGAGGGGGTCTTCTGCTTAGGAGGAGTGCTCCTCACCCGACGAGTTACATGTGTGTGTGCACGCTGGCACGACGCCCCCTTGTAGCGCCGCTGGACTCATGCCGTTTTGCCGAGTTGTCCTCAGCTGGTGGTCGAGCTCCAGTTCGAGTCATGGGCACGTGGGAGAAAGGCGCAGAGTCCTGTTAGACGTCTTGTCATCCCGGGTTCGCGACCTGGGAGGGGGTCTGAAGATAACGGCAGGTTCGTCCCTTGTCGAAGGCTACCCCTGAGGGCGGTACCCGCCTCCAGTCTCCTTGCGTCCGCCCTGGCCTGCGGATGTCTCGCAGAGAATAGACCTTGTCCCCTTGTCGCCCTAACAAACCTGCGCTATCAAGAAGAGACACGCTGGGCGATAACAGAGGACGGCTGAGGCGTTGAGGACGAAGTCAGGCGGGATGCTTGCTATGAAGTACGTGCTGTCTCAGGACGAAATGATGACGTAAGGAGATCCACGATTTCTATTGAGTGGTCTAGAGAGTGAGCAGAAAAGAAGCGCGAGATGCAGGAGCGGCCAGATTGAAGGCACCGAAGACCAAAGGGGACTGAGAGCATACAAGGCGAAGAGGGGGACGTGGGTCCGAGGCCAAGTGCCGTAGGGCGAGCCGGACTTGTCGTACAGTACTTGAAGGAGGCGGCGGGCAGAGCGAGCGGGATTCAGGGCGGTAGGGCATAGAGTTGCAGCCAAGCGTCGCTTACGGGTCAATGTGTGTCTCGGGGAAACAAGCAGGCGGGCAGGCGAGGAGGTCATGAGGATGCCGCGGTCGGCGTCGACAAGGTGGAGACGGTCGCTTTTGGCGTCGAGGTCGCCGCCGTCGTCGCTGACGATGCCGAGGGAAGCGAAGCGGCTGGCGTCGTCGGCGAGTTGCTGACGAAGAAAGTCTTTTCGTCGTCGACCGGCTCGGGCGTCGAAATCGCGTGCGGCGGCGCGGGGGTAGTCGTCGGTGTGATCTCTAACGGCACGGTAAAGGGCGCGTTGCTGGAGGGTTGACACACGGCGTATGGAGCGGAGTGGCTTATCAATGACAGGTCGAAGTGACCGGATGCGAGCGAAGCGAGACGCACCGATACAGCCCGCGCTCGAGAATATACGAGATGACAGAGTTTGGCAACAGGTATCTGAAAGATTCCTGGTCAATTCGATAGCCCCTGAAAGGTCGCGCGGAACCGGTGCGTTGGACTCACTTAATGCTCATGCCGCGCCGGACGAAGAGCCGGACCTTGGTACTCGAGATGTCGTTGTAGATGAGCTGCTTTACGACAATGATGTTTTTCCGATAGTAGTGAAGAATGTCGTGGCTGAGAAGGAAGGCCCAGACGTCGGATCCGGTCCGCTCAATGATAAGGCAGCCAAAGTGGCCGAGGATGATGTGCAGCTGATGAGTGAGGTGAGATTTGGTCAGCAGTTGTTTGTGAGCTGACAAGTCGCACGGATAGGCGACATACATCGTCTTCTGCCCAGACTCCCGGGTGACCAAACGACTCTATCAGATCGCCGCCGGCGAGCAGCATGATTTTGACGTTCGTGTGCTTGCCTTACAGCCGGGTGGGCGAGAGGGGGTCAGTCCTTGCTGAAAGCCTCCGATGCGCGTTTCTCCTTGCACGCACCACTTTTAGAACGGACACCACCCTTCTCGCCCCCGTTAATCTCCTCTTCAAAGTGCTGGAGCACAACAGCCGTCCGCTGGTAGCTGTCCTGGCCGGCCTCCCATGGGTCGACCATCAGCCACATCGAGGTAGTTTCGACACCGAGCTCGCACATCTTGACGCGGTCGGTCGCCGGGGCCAGTCCCGCCTTCTTGTAGTGATCCGATCTAGCAAGAACGTCACGCGAACGAGGTCAGCATGCATACTTCGGGCCGGTACAAGGGAAACGACGTACACGGGCGAGTAGTAGCCACCAAGGATCTCATACCGGCCGTCCTCCTCGATCTGGTCCTTGGCCATCTCAAACATGCGCCTGTCAACGAGAGGAGTGTTGCTTTAGCAACAAGACACGCGGAGGGGGGAGTATGTTTCGCGAAGGACCGACAGGTGCAGGTACGTCGGCGGCGAGAAGGAGCCACAAGCGACGATTACGAGCGGAATCTTGCTCTCATCCTCCCAGACGTCACGCAGCCGGTGTCGGGGGAAGGTATAACTCTCTGTGCCGGCGAGGAAACGGCCGCTGTCGACGTTAGGCGTTGCGTTTGAGTCAAGCTGAGCCTCTTGGTCGGCCTCGCCGTCCTTTGCGTGTCGGACCTCACCACCCGAAGCTGAGCGTGACGGCCTAGGCGGCGACAAGGGCCGACCAGATGCGGTCAATGACTGTTGCGAGTCTGACGGAGGGACGGTCGTTGCTGAGGCGGACGATCCAGCGATTGTGCCGGCCGGGTCGACGAGCGGGTCGGATGACGCCGCGCCGCCAGACGACGAGGACGACGACGCCCGGCTGGTCGGCCGGCGCTGCTGCTGCTCGTCAGCTGCCTGCGGCGCGGGCGAGCTTGCTCGGTCGAGCCCTCCAAACCCGTTGGACCAGAAACCGTTGCCGTTGTTGACGGTCGACCTGACGCCGTTAGACGGGCCGTTGCCGCCATTGTTGGACGGACTCGTGCTCGTAGTCGCGCCGTTGCCGCCGGCGAACCTCGCAAACGCAGCGGCCGAGGGCCCGCCGAGGCCGGGCGTCGGCGGGCCCGAGCCGAGGACGGAATGCGCCAGAGGTGAGGTCGAGGACGACAAGTCAAAAGGTGGGGGATACGGTGCCGAGTCACCTGCGCCCGTGAACGGCGGCGAGTCGTCATGAAACTGGACCAGAAGCGAAGGCGAAACAGGGCACGAGGAGGAAAGCACGAGTCAGGCGAGCGCTCCTTCAAGGGGCCGACTGGCGTGACCCAGGGATGACTCGGCTCAAGAGGTAGTTGCAACATGGACTAACCGACTGGATGCTGAGCGATCCGACAGGAACCTGCTTCGAAGGCAGCATTGGCAGGGCGAGCTTTGGGAAGAGTTGATGGGAGTCGAGAGGCATCCCAGTTGCTGCCGCCGGGGCTGAGGTCGTCTTCGTCTCCGTTGCGCTCGTTGCTTGTCAGCTTCCGACTTGGGCCCGCTCTAACGCCGTCCAGCTATCCAGTCCAGCCGCTCAAGCCGGGGCCAACCCCATCCCATCCATACAGGCAAGCCACCGCCAGAAACCCGCCATCTGCTGTCGCTGTGTCAGCTCCAGAGTGCACTTCGGCATGTCGGCTGAGGACGATGTCGCCGCGCTGCTGCTCGCCCTGCACGACGGCCCGGCTTCGGCAACGACCTCGCCCACGCAAGCAGTCAAGCCACCGCCGTTGCCGACGGCAGCAGCAGCAGGCGGGAGCCGCAGCCAGTCGGCCGACGGTCGACCACCCTTGAAGGCAGCCGGGTCGACGTCGCCAGCCCCTGCGCTTGCCTTTCCGGGGTCTTTCGTCGTGCCTTCGGCGTCAGGCGGGTCTCAGCTGCCTTCATCGTCGTCGACGATCCGGCGGGCGACCTCGCCGACGACCAACCCTTCCTCCCAGTACCTCTCACCTTCGCTTGGTCCCGGGCCAAACCCATCAAGCGCTCGGGGCGGCTCTGGGTCGCCCTACGATGCATACTACGGCTCCGCCGCTGCCGGCCCATCGACGCCTAGCGGAGGATTGCAGGGAGGCTCGAGCTTGCCGCCGTTGCAGTCGCTCGACTCGGAGAGCTCCCATCAGGCCTCGTCCAGCCACCAGAGCATTTATCACGCGAGCGGTAGTAGCAGCAACTACTACGGTCAGCCATCCTACTACCCTCCTCCCCCGCCGTCTCATCACTACGGGCCGCAGCCGCCGTATGGCGCTGGTCCGTCGTCGACAGGCTCGTTCCTTTCGCTGCCGGCCCGGGATCCCAACATTCATCCAGCCCTCCAGCAAGATTCGCAGCACCGGCCTCATCCCAGGCCGCCTAACTCGCCTGGTCAGAGTTCCGACATCGAGCCCGCCGACGAGGACGAGGAGCAGAAGCCGACGACCGTCGCGAGGCCGGTACCTCCGCCCCTCGCCATCATCCCGGAGGCAGCAGCCAGCCCAATATCGGCGCCTGTGCCGGCAAAGAAGCGCAAGCGGGCGAGCGGTGTTGGTAGAGAGGGCGGCGGTAAAGGCAAAAGCAGGGGCAAGGCCGCCACAGCTGCTGCTGCTGCCGCAGCGGCAGCAGCAGCAGCAGCAGCTACCGATGACGGCACGCTTGGTGCTTCTTCTCCTGCAATCCCGATTGTCGCGAATGCTAGCGGCCTGCACATCCTCGATCCCGACTCGGGCATCATCCGCTGCATCTGCGAATCAACGGTGCGTGCCGAGAGCCAGAGCTCACCCCTCGTAACTGACTGACCCAATCTCCTGCGCATCCTGATCGTTGCACAGGAGGACGACGGCTTCACGATTCAGTGCGACCATTGCTTCGCCTGGAATCATATCGTCTGCCTTGGCATCGCTCCCTCGGCCGTACCAGACATCTACATCTGCCCAGTCTGCTCGCCCCGGCCGGTCGATGTACCTGCCGCCAAGGAGGCTCAGCGTCAGTGGCGTGAGAAGGCTGCTCGGCTTGCGGCCGATGAGCTCGAACGTGAGCTTGCCGCTCGTGCAAGGGAGGCGGCCGCTGGCATCGCTGGTGAGGGTGGGCTGGTTCCATTGGCGACGACGCCGACTGACGCCGAGTCGGCCGTAGCGGCCGCGGCAGTGGCCACCACCTCGTCAACGTCCAACATTTCAGCGGTACCGCCAGCCCCGGTAGATAAACCGCCTGCCAAAAAGCGTAAGGCTGGCTCTAATCAGCATACTGCCGCGCGGGACGCCCGCGAGCGGGAGGCGGCCGCGCTGCTCTTACAACAACAGCAACAGGCCAACGGCTCGACGCCGGATGCCGGCTCAAGTGCGCCAGCTGTAGCCGGCTCGCTTGCCCTGCCAGTGGCCGCCCCTCCCACCGGTCCTGTCTCGCATAAGCGCAAGTCAAATGCTCTCCTGCGCGACATCCTCTCATCCTCAACACCATCAGCCTCTAGCGGCGGCCCTGCGCAGCACCCATCCACGCCCCGACCGCATCCGACCTCGATCGATATTTCATCAAGGCCGAGCACGTCGCACAGCGCAGTCGGCGGCGGTGCTGGCTCCTTCTCGCAAGCCGGCTCGCCCGCCCCGAGCCGATCGGGCACCGATGACGGCCTCGACGACGAGGGCCGACTCGAAGCATGGATGCTTGAATTCGTTGACGTCCGGGAGTGTCTCGTTCGGGATGCGCGTGTCAAACGCGCGCTCGAGCGGGTTCGCAAGCGATGGGCGGCTGAGATCCCGGTGCCCGTCGTGCGAGTACTGTCACCGCCGAGTTTGCCCCTGGTACCGGTTGTCGCAGAGGCACCAGAGCTTGAGACGGTCGCTGAAGAAGTCAAGCCGCCAGCAATCGGCGAAGAGGTCAAATTAACGGCAGAGCCCTCAGTCATTGCGTCAGATACGGTATGTTGACCTTCGCTTCACTCGCGACTTGCCTTCATCGACTGACTTTCAGAATCTCCGCTCACCCGTTGTCAGGCCATGGAGATTGACCCGATACCAACCGCTATCCCTACCTTACCTCTAGCCGAGGCTCCGCCCACAGAGGCGTCAGCGGCGACCGATGCCCTCCCTGCATCAGAACGGTCTGCGGACCCTTCGTTGAGAATGTCGCTCGCAGCTGAAGGCGGGCTCGAAGCTGCACCACAACCACCTGCGGCCGTCGCTTTTACGCTCGACTCCGTTCCTCCCCCCGCGCCAACCTCGCCACCCTCGGTACCTGCCGTTATTCCCATCAGCTCGCCGATCGTGAATGAGTGGTCGGGACCGCAGGCGACCTTTGGCCCGCTTGATCCGATCATGCCCCCGGTCTTTTTGACGGGCGCCAGCCTCGCTTCATTGGCTGCCTCGACGAGCATCAAGGTACTGCCCGACTCGTCAGCCGTCCCACCGCAGACTTTCACAGCCTCGCATCCAACCATCACCACGTCGCTCCTCCGGCCGGTCTACCCTCGACCGTCAATGTACGGCCTTTACGCCGACAACCCAATCGCCAAGGGCGAGCTCATTGGCGAGGCTCTCGGCGAGATCGTCGCCGGCGAGCGCTACCGGAATGACCCCATCAATCAGTATCGCTCGCTCGGTACGCCCAAGCCGGGCGTCCGCGCTCTCCCTGCGCCGCTCAACCTCGTCCTCGACCAGCGTGGTTTCGGCAACGAGACGCGGTTTGCGCGTAACAGCTGCCACCCAAACGCAGTGCTTCGACCCATCATCTTCGGTAAGAAGGGGGGCGGGAACGCGGTCAGCGCGGACGAACCGGCGCTCTTTTTTGGCCTTTTCGCTTCGCGCGAGATCCGCGGGCGCGAAGAGATATCGGTCGCCTGGGACTGGGACGATGAGCACATCGTTCATGCCCTTCAGCCGATTCTTGCCGCCCACCTCAAGTCGCCGTCGACCAACGTCCCCGGCTTGGCGACCTACCTCCAGCCACGATTCGCCGGCGTCCTGATGCACCTCTCTTCCGTCTTTTACACGTGCGCTTGCTCGGCCAAGAAGGACTGCGCGCTCGCCCAAATGGCCCGCGTTGCAGAGAGCAAGCCGTTGCTCGGGCTCGCTGACCGGTCATCTGGTGGCGGTTCGCGCAGTAGCCGTCGACAGAAGCGACCGGATCTCGGCATGCTCGTTGGTGCGATTCGGGGCTGGCGCGATGACGAGAAACGCCGAGCCGCGCTTGCCAGCGAGGCCATCAACCGGGTCCTCGCAGAGCGTGCCGCTGCCGCTGCAATCAAGCCAGCGGACCTCTTTGAGCCGGCCACCTTCCTGCCGGACGACGATCTTGAGTACGACGAAGATGGCGCGCCGGTCTACGTATCGCAGGAGGACATCGAGATGATTGGTGCCCTTTCGGATGAAGAGGACGCTGGCAACGTGTCAGACGCCTCCACGCTGACAGAACCCATGTCGCACTTTTCGTCTGACTCCGAGTCGGACGAAGGTGTGACGGCCGACCCGAGAACGCCGCAGCGGTCGCCGTCGCTCTCGCCTCCGCCGCTTATGCGGACGCCACCCGTGTCGAAGGTACGGTCGGGGGTCCGCCGCCGACCGAACAACCGTGTCGAGTCTGAGTCGCCGCCGACGACACCTCTTTCGGAGCCCTTGCCTCCACCTCTGGCCGTCACGCCGCCACCACCGCAGCATCGCTTCGCGGAGCCCGAGTCGCCGCTGTCGGATGCGCCTGACTCGTCTCCAGTTATGGCCGAGGCTCCTCTCGCGCCTCGGTCGCCTTCAGCCCTCCAGATGGGGCCGACGCCCGAACCGGCCGACGTCGAGATGAGCGCGCCAGTAGCCACGGACGACGTCAAAGACTCTGCTGCACCGAGCCTCCCAGCGGTGGTCAATTCACCGCCTTCGCCGCCGACTCCACCCAAAGCTCCGACACCGCCGCCTAGAGAACCTACGCCGCCACCGCCCAAACCGCCGACGCCGCCTCCAGTCAAGCGCATGAGTCTCAAAGACTGGGCAAAGCGCAAGAAGGAGGCCCCGATGCCCGGGCCCGAAGCGGTGGTTGTTCCTATTGTCTCGCCTGCGGACAAAGTATCAAGGTCTGTCCGCGTTGACTCTATCTTGTTCAGACAGACTTGCTGACCCTTCCATCTTCTCGTTCCGCATCAGCACACCTGCTTCTACATCCACTGAGCCAACACCCTCCACACCAGTCAATGAGCCTGCGTCGCTCGACGGGTTCCGGCCCGGATCATCGCAGCAGCCGTGGTCTCCGACCCAGGCTCCCGGCCCCTCGCCATCCGCCAGGACAGTCGATGGCTCACAGTCGATGGCGCCGCCTCCGCTGCCGGTGCCGCCGGCGCCGGCTGAGCCTCGTATTCCGCAGTTGAAGTCACCTGCGTCGCTGCTGGTACCAACCCTACCGGCTCGGTTGTCGACCCTCTCATCCTTCACGCAACGAGGCGAGCCTCAGCAGATCTCGCCGTCAGCCACCGAGCCGCCCTTGCCGCTGCCTGACGGTCCCCTGGCCCTCGCCGGCTCACGGACGGACACACAGATGCCGACGCTGCCTCCGCCCCGAGCAGCCTACGCCGCGCCCGAACGGTCGCCCCTCTTCTACCCCGGCAATCTTCAGCCGTCGACGCGGGTTGCCTCTCTAGGTGGATCCCTCCGCGGCAACGGCACAAAAACGCCCTCGCCTCCGCCTGCCACCGCCCAGTCGTACGGTCTCCATCCAGAGCGAGACATCCTTCCGCATAACCATCAACAAACTCATCGGCGCGAATCTGAACTCGAACGGCAATCGGAGCGCGAGTCGAATCCGGCCGGGCTGCCCGATCGGCGCGGCCGGGCCGAGTACGGGCTCGGGCCGGGGGCTGGCCCATCTCCAAATGGCAGCTTCCATGGCGCGCCTGGCTCGTCGCCCTCCGTCCCGCCGGCGTTCAGCCCCTTCGCGCCCTCGCCAGGCTATGCTCCACCCGCCGGCGGCGGGCCAAGCGGAAGCGTCGACCCGTCTCCGATGGCCGCCTCGCCCTTTCCGCCTCATCGACCGTCCTTTGTTCGGCCATCGCTACCCGCGCTTGGTCTCGTCGGCCCAAACGCCAGCGCCGGCGGTGCTCGGGTCGGTGGCTTTGGGTCCCCGGCGATGATGCGTGGCGGTGCCCGATTACCGTTCGCGCCGCCGTCGGGACCCCGGTCGGGCATGGCGCCTCCGACGGGTCCTCGTGGTTACAACCCTGGCGGCGGCGGTGGTTTCCGGGGTCGCGGTGGCCGTGGAGGCGCCGGCGACTTTGTCCCTCGTGCGCCGCGGTCGATGGCGGTCGAGGACCCACCGCCGCCACTACCGTTGTCGACGGGCGCCCTACCCCTCGGTGGCCACTTGCGCACTGGTCCCGGCAACGTTGGGCCGGTCAGCGACCGACCGCCTCCTCCGAGCTGGATGGTCGATGACCGGACGGGTGGCAGTGGTGATCGTGGTGGACCTACCGAAACGACAGGAGGGGGCGCGATCAACCTCCCGCCGCCAATGGTCATGCCGAGGCTGGCCGGAGGCGGCGGCGGGGGTGGGTACGGTCGAGGCCGTGGTGGCTTCCCGCGGGGCGGTGGCGGCATCGGTCGCGGGCGCTAAGGGCAGCGATCCTTGTGCAAACCTATCATTCATGCCACGCTAAGTTTTGGCCGCAGCAGAGGGTTCAGCAGGTCAAACGTGGAGGGCTAGTCGTCGCAGGCCGTACGCACGAAACTCTGCCAGCGGAACGTCATCCCCCTGCGTCACGTCGCCCGTTCTTCCATCTTCTCCACCACCACCACCATCACCATCACCACCACCACATCCACCGTCACAACTCTCTCGTGACCCGCACCAGTCTGTTTGTCTTCTGCCGGATGGTCTTACCATGGGCCAGTCCCCCTTCTGACCTCCGTTGCTGCTTTAGACAGTCATGACCTCCTCCAACCCAATCCCAGCGCTCTCGCACTCCGACCAGGACAAGGGCTCGGGCCAGCAGTCATCGACCGGCGGCCTTCAGGCCATGATGCCTTCGATCTTCGGGCCGGCAAAGCAGACGCCGCCCGAGATGAAAGGGCAGACGTGCCTCGTCACCGGCGGTGCGTTTCTCTACTTGTGCCCCTTTTTTAACCTTGCCTTTCCCGCCCGCGCTGACGCTCGCCCTCGGCCCCGGTTTCTCCCACCGTTCGTAGCCTCCCGCGGCATCGGCTTCGAGACGGCCCTTGCCTTTGCTGAGGCCCATGCCCGCGTCGTCCTGACGTCCTCGACCGAATCGGGCGGCCGCGAAGCTGTCGCCGCGATCAAGGCGCGCGCGGGCGAGTCGGCCGAGGTTGAGTGGTTCGGAGCCGACCTCTGCGATCTCAAGCAGACCAAGGAGGCGCTCGACGCCTTCGTCGCCAGGGAGGACCGGCTTGATCTCGTCGTCCTCGACGCCGGCTTCATGCGCGCGCACGACACGACGGCCGACGGTATCGAGCACTCGTTCGTCGTCAACTTTCTCTCCGAGGTGCTCGCTGTCAACCGGCTCCTGCCGCTTCTCCGCCGGACGGCTGGCCGGGCCGATGGCGGCGCCCGCATTGTCGTCGTCACGTCCGAGCACCACCGCTTTTGTCCGACGGCGATGCACTTTGGCTCGCGTGACGAGATCAACGACCCGAGCCTGACGCCCTCACAGCTTTACGGCCGGACAAAGGTGCGAGCGTCCCTAACTGGGCGAGTTCCGATTCGGCGGAGGAGCTCACTACTGAGATACGTGCGCATTATTGCAACCCTCAGGCCGCCCAGATCATCGCGTGGGTGTTGATCGCACCGTTGCATCCGACAGGCCCCGAGCTGAACGCATTCTCCCACCCTGCAGGACCAAGTACGGCTTTTTCGAGAAGGTCGTCGATAAGTACAAGGACCCCATCGATGTCGTCGCCGTCCACGTACGTCGTTAGTCGCCGCTCTCGTTCATTTGACGGTTGGACTGAGTGACTATATGTGCGCGTGATGAAACTCTACAGCCAGGCAGCGTCGCAACCGACTTCCAGGAGGGTTGGAAGGAGTACGGAACGATGGGAGAACTCATGCAGGCCCTCCAGACGACTGTCCTCGACCGTTCACCTGAGCAGGGCTCATACCCTGTCATGTCAGGTCCCTCTCTTTCAAGACTCTGGCTTCTCAATAACTGACGAAATGACCTGGCTCTCGACTCTGCCATTCGCAACAGCTACGCCGCGACGTCGCCCGAGGTGCGCTCGCTCGGCCTCTCGGGCACGTACCTTATGGATCCAGGCAAGGCTGGCCGCGAGACAGCTCAGTGCTCGGACCGTGTGCTTGGCTGGGCCCTCTGGGACCTCAGCCATCGGCTTCTCCGGGACGTCCTCGGTCCCGAGGGACTGCACGACTGGGGCGTCCCGGCCAAGGGCGCTTGAGCGCGCAACAACACCCTAGTTTTAGTTTGGGCATCTGCCGCTTTTTCCCACCCTCATGACCTATTCAGAGGGTTTCTCCCTTGCCATCACTCTCGCCTCTCTTCCGCACCTGCTTCCTATCACCCCATGCGACGACCCCTTCACGACTCCTTCTCATGCGCTTCATTTCATGATCCCCTTTTCTTTGCCGCAAACCGCCACGCATTCAGTATGGACTCGCGCGGCCGCCGATTAAGAGGTCGACTGGCCTATGGGCGAATCGGTGTATGATGTCTCTCGTTCCCTGAGGATGAGAGTTTCGTGACGAACCCAACCTGAACGTAGACGGACCTGACGTCCCGCAAAGTCAGCGCCGGCGAACATCGCACTCTCTCGGTGGACACCAAAGAAGTTATCCCTTGACTTTTTCGTTGTTTCATCATAATCGGCTGAGGTGCTCGTATGTTGTGGTCTCGTGTCAATGAACACGACGACAGTCGAGGAAAGGGTAGATGAACTTGCGGCTCCTGTTGAGCTGTCAAGATAAGAGGCAAGGACATTGCGCCCGGACGGGCAACAAAAGGATCCACGTTGCTCGACCCGAGCGTGGATAAGGGATCAAAGGGGTGGAAAGGGCGTAACACGAGGGTACGTGCTCGTCTCGCTTGCCCTTTGACCCAGCCGTGGTTACTCCGTTCTGACGATCCATTCACGCAACCCATTCTCAACGACACATCATCGACAACCACCGAAGTAGAGGGGCGGCAGGTCTGGCGGAGCACCATCATTTCTCTCTCCTTCCTTTTTCCGCACTATGCGAGGAGGGCGGACACCTCTTCCAACGATACCACCCTCCGTGACACGAGTGACCCGGATGACTCCGATAATACAACGTCCTCCCATTTCTGGACTGCTTGATTGTGCACGCTGATCGGTCGGCATCTCTACCGACGACACTCATTCTTGTGACACCGGTGACACGGATGACCTAGTGGCCACACAGAAGCACGTGACATCCTCAGTGACTATTTCCCCCTCACCTTCTCTCCCTTTCCCTGGCCGCTTCATCGAGTGAGCCAACCGCGGCTCCTCCACTGACGACAGTCTCGTCCATCTTGCAAGAGTGACACGCCCAAAGCCTTAAGCCCAAGCGCAGGATAACGGGGGGGCGCACAGGGGCACATGACATCCTTCCTCGAGTAACACCCCCCCCTCCCACAACGGACGAGTCCTCTCCCACCTTCCAGCGGCGGCGACACTTGCCCAGACTACTTCAGCTTCTTCTTCGGGCTGTGTGAAGGCGGAAGAGGCAAGAGATAGAAAAGCGACGGGGCGGAAGGAAGAGTCGGAACGGGTAAAGGGTCAGCTTCTGGCGCAGACAGCTAAGAGCCAACACAGCCGACACTCGAGGGCACTTACCGGAGCTGCGACGAGTGGCCGCACGAGCGCTTGCGGCAGTTGGTCGCACGGGGCGGGAGCCGGGCGTAGCACTTGCGGCAGATCTGCTTGTCGCAGTTGGTCTTGGAGGCGAGGACCTTGAGCGAGGGCTCAATGATGCCACCTGTTCCCAGACCGACCGGGACCAGGAAAAGGGAGACGGGACGGGAAGAAGCGCCGTGTCAGCAGACGCACTCGTTGATAGTCGGATCCAACGCCTGATCGAGCCCTCGTGGCCGGATCGCCTCGCCTCGCCTGATCCGTCGCGACCTCAACTCGCCAGTTCGACCCGATTGCCGACTCTGACCGCCGCAAGGCGAACCCCGAAACCAGCTCTGCCCTCTTCCGCTTCCCAATGATAACCCCAACCAACAAAGCGCACACGTGTGCGAGAGGGATCGGAACGAACCCCGGAGCCGGAGGACAAGGTGGAGGGTCGACTCCTTCTGGATGTTGTAGTCCGAAAGGGTCCGGCCGTCCTCGAGCTGCTTGCCGGCGAAGATCAGGCGCTGCTGGTCGGGAGGGATGCCCTCCTTGTCCTGAATCTAGAGAGTCCAAAGGCGGCGGCGGGAGGGAAGCGGAGCGGGGCGAGGCGGAGGGTCGCGACAAGCGCGGAAGGGAGGCGAGCGGCAAGTACGGCGCGAAGCGAAAGGGCAGACGATGTCAGTCGATCTGATTGAGATCCCACGAGCTCCCGCCGAGAATAGGCCCCCATCACTGTATCCCGTAATGCCCGGCGAAGCGTTCCCCGCAGAGCCAGCCTAATCCGGACAAAAGGCGAGCTGGAACCTAAGCGGGCCGAGTCCTAAGCTGCCAGCCTCGAAGCAGCGACCCGCTGGTCGGATAGGAAGCGCGCCCTTCGGATCGCGAGCTGGGCGCCCATAACCTCCAATAGTCGACCCTGTGGCCCGTGTTGAGTCGAGGAGAGGAAGCTTCTTACGAACCTTGGCCTTGACGTTGTCGATGGTGTCCGAAGACTCCACCTCGAGGGTGATCGTCTTGCCGGTGAGGGTCTTGACGAAGATCTGCATCTTCGCGAAGCGCGCTCAAGACAGAGAAGAAGGGTTAGGGGGACCGGTGGTGTCGACTGACGTAGCGAGCCAGAGCCTTATACGCACTGTGACCTTGCTTTGCTTCGATGAGAGAGAAGGCAAGGCGAGGGCGGACGTGGCCGACTCAGCCCATCCGCCCGCCGCGGGACGGGGTTCTCTAGGATGAGGCAGCCCATGCCGTCGGGTCTTTTGAAATCTTGACGCGCATGAGCATGGCATAAGGGTCGGTTCAACATGCTGAGAGCCAGAGATTGGAGTTCATTACGATTGGTCATCAGAGTTCCGTCCGCCTTCTGCGTCTCCTTCTGACCCTTGTCCCTCCGCGTCCAGCCGAACCTCTCCCTTCCCTGTCCCTCACCACCCGAGTCACGTTGCAAAGATGTACGTCCCAGATGGTGGACTAAAGAGGCGCTCTCACATGCCGGACCGCTGATCGTACTTCTTCCTCCCGTTACTCAGGGCCAAGGTCCGTTGCTTCCTTTCAGCTGCCTGCTCTGTCATTACCGTCGTTGTCGTTTCACGGGGGAGGCCAGCTCGGCTCCTTGCGCGGTTGGCGCCTGCTCGCCTTGTCGCGGGGGGGAGTCGCTCGACTCCTACTAGCGGGCCGAAGCTGGGTCAGCCTCCCGACCAATGGGCTGCCCATCCCTCTTCGAGCTCTCGTCGGTCCCGGCTGTCCGGGCGTCAGTGCTGGTCGAGCACCTCCCCCTGGCTTGGGCGCTCATGGGATCTGCGCGTGCCAGCCGGCCACTCTCGCGGCTTGCTCCCTCAGGGCTCTGAAGGGGTTGGCGCCCCTTGGCTCAACCATCGGCTACCATCAGCTAGCGGTTTGGACGGAGGGGGCAGCACGCGATAACACGAGGGACTCGCTTGGGTCTCTCAGGGCTGTTGAAGGGAGGGCTCGGGAGAGTGCGCACTCTCGAGCCCTTTACTTGCTAGCGCGCCTCAAACGGCCCCTGCCACCCCCCCATCCTATCCATCCTTTCCACTCCTACGACACAGAACGCGCGCGCATCTCTGTTCTCGGCGGCGTCTGGATCTCCATCCGGACGAGCCGCAGCCTGTCTGACGGGGCTCGGCCGGCACGCGCCTGCTTCCTGAGCTGGGCGGCATCCCACCGGTTCGGGGCCGTTCACGACGCGTAGAGGAGGGTGGTCTGATGATCCCAAGAACGACGACGACGACGACATCCTGCTTTCGACAAGCAGGCAGACCGCTGACGTCTTCCTCTCGCCCTCGCGCCCCATAGTCGAAGAACCACACCAACCACAACCAGAACAAGAAGGCGCACAAGAACGGAATCAAGAAGCCCAAGCTCAACCGTCACCCTTCAATGAACGGTGTTGACCCCAAGGTGCGGCCTCGTGCGCGCGTCGGCCGACGCCACGGACAGACGGACTGCTGCGCCCAGAGCACGCAAGACTGACTTTCCCTTGCCTACTCCCGCTCCTAGTTCCGTCGCAACCTGAAGTACGCCCAGTGAGTACCCCTCTAGCACTTCATATCCCTGCGCGTCCGACGAGAGGCATCGTTCTGACTCCGCTCCTCACTTGCGCATTCGCTTCCTCTCCTAGGCTCGGTACTCAGAAGACGCTCCGTGCTGCCCGGAAGGAGGCTGCCGGCGAGCCCGCCGAGGTCAAGAAGGGCCGCGGAGGCCTCAAGCTCGAGTAGATTGGAGCTTGTTGGTTAGGAGAGACTTGATGAACACCCTCTTTGCACGAAAAACACATGCGCATCGGACCTACGTCGGTCGTTGGGGGTTGGAGGAGGGAGACGAATGGCTAGGAAGGCGCTTTGCAGGCAGCAACAGGGTGGGGCCGAGATTGCTCGTGTGAGTAGATGGACTGACAAATACTGCCTTTCGTCAATCGGCATGCGCGGCGCTCTCATGTCATGGGTTTCGAGCGAAGCGTCGCGCGTAAGGAGTGGGGGAGGCGTGCAAACGTCAAAACGACACTCGCTTAAATCGACTGCATTGCCGTCTGCCCCGTGGCGTTTAATCGCGAAGTGGGGCGGGTAACGCACTTCGCCGTGAGTTAATCAGTCCCAAGCGAACCTCAAGCGAACTTTCAAGACAGTCTTTGCGTCCTTCACTTGGCGTTGGCTTGGATTAGGATTCACCTAAGCGGCAAGTTCGATTGGCCCGCCAACGGAACCGCACTTGAATACAGATGTACCGACGGTTGAATCACCATGAGCGTCATTCCGCATCCTTTGTGAGCCATGGCGAAGGTTCAGGACGATAAGTCACTTTTACTCTGCGCGGGGTCTTGAGTGTACGACTTCGCCTCAACAAGCCTCGCCGAGCATGTGCCCGACTACGCAATCGTCGATCAAGCAGTCCGGTGTAAGCATTTGTGATCTTCGCATGGAGACTGAACTCAGTAGGCAACCCAGGCGTGTCACATCGCTTTATCGCCCGCCTAGCCACGGCCGTTCATTGCCCGACAAGATCTGAACCGACCGGCCCTTATGAAGGGCGGGCTGTGACAAAAAGGGAAAAGGCCATGCTGTCGGGGTTTTGACCCCAAACGGGTACCCTGCCCGCGCCGCCCGCGCAGCGGAGCACCCGCCCGACCGCCCGCCGCCGCCCGGCCGGACTGCACGCGCGCGCGCGCAGGCGCCGGGACTGGCAGGAGCTCGCCGTCCTGCCGCTCTTGCCCTCCGTCCATCGTCAAGCACCACCCCTTAACGATGCCTACCCGATTCTCCAACACCCGCAAGCACCGCGGACACGTCTCGGCGTGCGTCTTCTCATCTCAACAAGACCGCTCGTGTCGGCGCGGATCCGCTGGAGCTCGAGTGCACCGGTCGGGCTGGCGACAGGCAGCAGCAGCAGCAGCAGCAGCAGCTGCTGGGAGCTGTCGACCTGCCCGCCTGTGCTGCTGCGAATGCTGCTCAAAGGTCCATCGACCAGCCAAGTGACCGAGCTCCCGGACCGAGCTTGCCTAGGATTGTTTTGAGGGGTCGATACTGATTGAGCCTTTGCCTGACCTGTCCCGTCCATGCTCCTCATCCTCGCGCCTGCTCGACGCTGCGCCCATGCTCCTGTCGTTCCGCTGCCGACCTGCTCCGCCTTCGCCCTTCGGATGCACGTCCGCGCTCCCTGCCTGTCTCTTATTGCACCCTTCTACAGCGGTCACGGTCGTGTCGGCAAGCACCGCAAGCATCCAGGAGGTCGTGGTCTCGCCGGTGGACAGCACCACCACCGGACCAACTTCGATAAGTACCACCCTGGGTACGTCTCGGACCTCAGCCAGCCTCGCCTTGGATGCGTTTGGCTGCAAAGGATGGGAGCCCCCGGGTTGGAGCGGAAGAGGGCAAAGGAGGGCGCATGTCGTGCGGCGGAAGGGTGCGGAGGCTCAGCGGGCTCAGCTTCTGGCGTGGAGCCCACATGAGCTGTCGCGCATCCAGGCGGTCAAGAGTCGGCACGCCAATCGCAGCTGCTCGGATCTCATTGTTGCTCGGAGGGTGGCACAACCTCGCGTGGGAGATCCGACGAGCGTTGGGACAATGTCTGACCATCTCCTCTGCGCTCTGCCTCGCCCTCGAACAGTTACTTCGGTAAGGTCGGTATGCGTCACTTCCACCTGACGCGCAACTCGCACTACTGCCCGACCGTCAACATCGATAAGCTGTGGTCGCTCGTCCCCGCTTCGGAGAAGGCCGACTTCCCCAAGCAGACCGGCGAGCTCGTCCCCGTCGTCGACACCCTCGCTCTAGGCTACGGCAAGGTTCTCGGCAAGGGCCGTCTCCCGGACCTCCCGCTCATCGTCAAGGCCCGCTTCGTCTCGGAGCTCGCCGAGCGCAAGATTCGGGCCTCTGGTGGCGTTGTTGTCCTGGTTGCCTGAGTGCAACAAGATTCGATGGATGATTTTCGAGCTTGAAAGCATCGAGTCTTAAGTGCAGGCGCTGATCCATCTACACACGGGGTGGAGAGGATTGAGACAAGATGGATGTTCATGTTGACGTGGCGTACGTTCTTGACGAGCTTGCCTCGGGGTTCCTCATCGTTAATGATCCGGGTCTTGAGGGCGACGGTAACACCAGCGGAGAAAAAGGACTCCTCGGTCTTAGGAATGTCCTTCGTCTGGAGCGAGAAGGAGGAAGGGGATGGTCAATGCAGCTACCTACGCGCGAGCACGCTGGAACGCATCGACCGGCGTACGACGCGACACCATAGCCCCATGAGAAGGAGGGGTGCAGGTTGAGGTTAGAGCTTGGCCCTACAAAGCCGCACCGCGCTCCGCTCAGGCAACTCAGGCAACTCAGGCAACTCAGGCAACTCAGGCAACTCAGGCAACTCAGGCAACGCTGCACCCCCACCTTTCGTCTATAGCTGTGCGTGCGACAGCGCATGTGCCTCCCCAAATGACGCGTTGTGCGCGAGGAGAACAACTGGCAGACACATCATACGCCGCCAGTCGTCACTCCCTCCGAGCCAGCCAAACCCTCGGCGAGCTGCATCGGGCGTCTATTCGGAGACCTCAGAGCTGAGCGGGTCAGCGGAAGGTCAGCCCGCCGCCTACGCGGGACATGCAGGTCGGCGTCCTAGGCAATCTGGCCGTCTGCGCGCCTCGGCTGAACTGGCCCCCGGTGCGCGTTGTGCGGGCAGGCCGACTGACCCCCGCTGCCCGCGTCTGCCATCGACCAATGTCCAACGAGCACCCAGTAACCCCTTGCCCTGAGCTCACCATCACCCGGCAGGTGTCCATTGCGCTCTTCTGGTATCGGCGACAGCCCCAGCGCGCACTCAGCAATCAGCACACATTACTCATCACTCACCACTCACCACTCAGCCCTCAGCCCTTAGCCCTAGGCCCTCAGCACTCAGCACTCAGCACTCAGCACTCAGCACTCAGCACTCAGCACTCAGCACTCAGCACTCAGCACTCAGCACTCAGCACCCAGCACCCAGCACCCATTCCTCTCGTCGCTGTCAACCCTCAGCACCGAGCAACTCTGCCCTTTCCTTCCTTCGGCTCATCGCACGTGTGCGCCAAGATGGCTGATGCCTGCTTGCATGTAGACGTGCTGCATCCTGACAACAAGCTGAGGAGACAGGGATCTCACCGCGGCCCCGTCTATTATGGGTCGCGACCAATGTCCTAAGATCGACCAGACGCTGGGCTGATTCACGCGCCCCGTCGCACACTCCCGTCACTCTCCTCCCGTCTCAAGCACGACAGCTCACATCAGTCCCGTGTCCTTGTCTAACATGTCTGCTTGAAGTCACCGCTCTCTTTTCGCAGCTGATTGAAGGAAGCGTCTCCTAGTAAAGAGGAGGTGCTCAGCACCGCTCATCCGAGACGCCTCCCGGCCTCCCTCTGCAGCCGCCTGTCGTCGTGAACGTCCGCTGGTCCGAGCCCGCCGTTGTCCTTTCCCGTAGTCCTAGTAAGGCCACTCACCGTCGAGTCGTCAGTACAGCAGGCGAATCCGATCGGAGTGACAGGACACGCGGCTTCCGGCCCTGTGAACCAGCTTCCTGGCGGAGCGACAGCTCCGGCCACGATAATCTCGGCCGATCGCCGACAGTCAGGCCGGCTCTGCAACCCTGATTGCGAACCTACGCCCTTCACAGTCGTCGACACCCTCCTGTCTGCTGATCCTGGTCGCTGTTCATTGAAGTGCGGCAGTGAACGACCCTGAACCAGTGAAGGGCATGACATACTCACACTGATCTGGTGCAAGACGTAGCTCCGTACCCTTCATACCGCCCTTGCAAGTTCCTCTCCTGTCGACCGCGCGTCCGATTTCCAGGCACCTCGCCCTTCTCATGACCGATCTCCCGGATCTTCCGGCGGAAGCTCTTGCACGAACTCCGCCCTCACGGGACCCTTGACCGGCCGACGCTGCCACCCACTTTTCAGCCTTTTTTTCCTGGTACAGGCCTTCCCTTTCCCCCATCTCTCACGACCACCCCCTCGACCTCTACCCTCACGTCTTCCACTCGCCGGCTATGTTACCGCCGCGCACCGAGGAGGACGCAGTCATCCTCCAGCGCGCCCGACAGAGCTGGCGCCATGCCCGCGACGCTCTCGAGGTCGAGATTCTCTACGAGCCCATCCCGTTGCGGAACCGCCCAGGGACCTTCGTCTTGAGCAACTACCCGGCCGAGCTGCTCCGCACGAAGAAGGCGATCGTCCACCGTTTACAGATGATCGAGCCAGAACTGCTCGACATGTTGTACGTCCGGAACACTCTCATCCATCCCCTCGGCAACGGCTGACCCGATATGCCGACGCTCGGACCCGCTCAGCACCCGCATCACCGTCTCCGCCGAGCGGACCGGGAGCAAGTATCCCCTCCGCGACGCCATCTCTGACCTCGGCGGAGGCTACCCCGATGAGACGCAGGCCGTTCTCGAGCTCGGCATTGGGCTGCCCTCGCCGTTCTGGGATCTTTACGTCATGCTGCGCGGCTGGCAGGGCGGCAAGCGGCTCAACGTCCCTCCCCCACCCGCTCCTCCGCGCCCAGCCCCGAGTCTGGCATACCGCAGCGTCCGGGACGACGGCTGGCGCGGCTTCTTCCGCGGGCGTGAGCGGCTCCCTGACCAGCGCTCCGACGACAGCAGTGAGGTCAACCGCATCCACGACGCCGACATGCGAGGCCGCTGCGATGGAGACCGTTGCGACACCGACTGGCACTTCGACGTCAGCGACTGCAGCGTTAGCAGCGGAGCCAACGACATCGGCGACTGTGCTGGCCGTTCCTCCGGCGGCTCCTTGAACGATACCAACGACCTCAGTCGGTCCCTCTTCTCCTCTCACGTCTTTCGACCCTTCACTCCTCCGCCTGCCCGCCGCGTGCTTCCAGAACTGACTTGCCTCGGCCTTCCAGTCGCGATCGCGCCTTTACCTTTGGCGACCGCCGACTCGCCGCCGGCGGCGCAGGCTTCGACCGGCGTCCGGCCTCCAAGCCCGCTGGCTGCGGCCCCGCTTCAGCCCCATCTCTCGCTCGCGCCACTGGCCAACGACGCCCAGATGGTCCCAGCCGGGCTCCAGGTCGCGCTCGACCCCGCTGGCGACCCCGGCCCGCCTCCGTCCGAGTTTAAAGCGGTCTGGACCATCGGCAAGAATACGTCGAGAGGCGCGTTGAAGAGCAGCTTAGTGTGCTGACGGCGGGTCTCGACCCAATCCGGCGGCGAGGTTGCCTTGATCTACAAATTGAGACGAGCCTTCACTGATGTCAGCCCTCATCAGCGTCTGAAGATGAGCCCGGGGACCGAACGCACGCCAGTGAGGCCAGATCCGGCGACTAGATAGACGTCGACGACGGCGTTGGGTACGTTAAACTGGCTCTTGAGCAGCTCCACGCATTGTGCCTGAGCATTCTTGAGCTTGCGCTTGCACTTGATGCGCTTCTCCTTAGGCGGCGTCCTCTTGCTGATGGCCCAGACCGCCCCAAACTCGGACAGAGGCGGGGCCGCACCCAGCGGGCTTGGAGGCCGGACGCCGGTCGAAGCCTGCGCCGCCGGCGGCGAGTCGGCGGTCGCCAAAGGTAAAGGCGCGATCGCGACTGGAAGGCCGAGGCAAGTCAGTTCTGGAAGCACGCGGCGGGCAGGCGGAGGAGTGAAGGGTCGAAAGACGTGAGAGGAGAAGAGGGACCGACTGAGGTCGTTGGTATCGTTCAAGGAGCCGCCGGAGGAACGGCCAGCACAGTCGCCGATGTCGTTGGCTCCGCTGCTAACGCTGCAGTCGCTGACGTCGAAGTGCCAGTCGGTGTCGCAACGGTCTCCATCGCAGCGGCCTCGCATGTCGGCGTCGTGGATGCGGTTGACCTCACTGCTGTCGTCGGAGCGCTGGTCAGGGAGCCGCTCACGCCCGCGGAAGAAGCCGCGCCAGCCGTCGTCCCGGACGCTGCGGTATGCCAGACTCGGGGCTGGGCGCGGAGGAGCGGGTGGGGGAGGGACGTTGAGCCGCTTGCCGCCCTGCCAGCCGCGCAGCATGACGTAAAGATCCCAGAACGGCGAGGGCAGCCCAATGCCGAGCTCGAGAACGGCCTGCGTCTCATCGGGGTAGCCTCCGCCGAGGTCAGAGATGGCGTCGCGGAGGGGATACTTGCTCCCGGTCCGCTCGGCGGAGACGGTGATGCGGGTGCTGAGCGGGTCCGAGCGTCGGCATATCGGGTCAGCCGTTGCCGAGGGGATGGATGAGAGTGTTCCGGACGTACAACATGTCGAGCAGTTCTGGCTCGATCATCTGTAAACGGTGGACGATCGCCTTCTTCGTGCGGAGCAGCTCGGCCGGGTAGTTGCTCAAGACGAAGGTCCCTGGGCGGTTCCGCAACGGGATGGGCTCGTAGAGAATCTCGACCTCGAGAGCGTCGCGGGCATGGCGCCAGCTCTGTCGGGCGCGCTGGAGGATGACTGCGTCCTCCTCGGTGCGCGGCGGTAACATAGCCGGCGAGTGGAAGACGTGAGGGTAGAGGTCGAGGGGGTGGTCGTGAGAGATGGGGGAAAGGGAAGGCCTGTACCAGGAAAAAAAGGCTGAAAAGTGGGTGGCAGCGTCGGCCGGTCAAGGGTCCCGTGAGGGCGGAGTTCGTGCAAGAGCTTCCGCCGGAAGATCCGGGAGATCGGTCATGAGAAGGGCGAGGTGCCTGGAAATCGGACGCGCGGTCGACAGGAGAGGAACTTGCAAGGGCGGTATGAAGGGTACGGAGCTACGTCTTGCACCAGATCAGTGTGAGTATGTCATGCCCTTCACTGGTTCAGGGTCGTTCACTGCCGCACTTCAATGAACAGCGACCAGGATCAGCAGACAGGAGGGTGTCGACGACTGTGAAGGGCGTAGGTTCGCAATCAGGGTTGCAGAGCCGGCCTGACTGTCGGCGATCGGCCGAGATTATCGTGGCCGGAGCTGTCGCTCCGCCAGGAAGCTGGTTCACAGGGCCGGAAGCCGCGTGTCCTGTCACTCCGATCGGATTCGCCTGCTGTACTGACGACTCGACGGTGAGTGGCCTTACTAGGACTACGGGAAAGGACAACGGCGGGCTCGGACCAGCGGACGTTCACGACGACAGGCGGCTGCAGAGGGAGGCCGGGAGGCGTCTCGGATGAGCGGTGCTGAGCACCTCCTCTTTACTAGGAGACGCTTCCTTCAATCAGCTGCGAAAAGAGAGCGGTGACTTCAAGCAGACATGTTAGACAAGGACACGGGACTGATGTGAGCTGTCGTGCTTGAGACGGGAGGAGAGTGACGGGAGTGTGCGACGGGGCGCGTGAATCAGCCCAGCGTCTGGTCGATCTTAGGACATTGGTCGCGACCCATAATAGACGGGGCCGCGGTGAGATCCCTGTCTCCTCAGCTTGTTGTCAGGATGCAGCACGTCTACATGCAAGCAGGCATCAGCCATCTTGGCGCACACGTGCGATGAGCCGAAGGAAGGAAAGGGCAGAGTTGCTCGGTGCTGAGGGTTGACAGCGACGAGAGGAATGGGTGCTGGGTGCTGGGTGCTGAGTGCTGAGTGCTGAGTGCTGAGTGCTGAGTGCTGAGTGCTGAGTGCTGAGTGCTGAGTGCTGAGTGCTGAGTGCTGAGGGCCTAGGGCTAAGGGCTGAGGGCTGAGTGGTGAGTGGTGAGTGATGAGTAATGTGTGCTGATTGCTGAGTGCGCGCTGGGGCTGTCGCCGATACCAGAAGAGCGCAATGGACACCTGCCGGGTGATGGTGAGCTCAGGGCAAGGGGTTACTGGGTGCTCGTTGGACATTGGTCGATGGCAGACGCGGGCAGCGGGGGTCAGTCGGCCTGCCCGCACAACGCGCACCGGGGGCCAGTTCAGCCGAGGCGCGCAGACGGCCAGATTGCCTAGGACGCCGACCTGCATGTCCCGCGTAGGCGGCGGGCTGACCTTCCGCTGACCCGCTCAGCTCTGAGGTCTCCGAATAGACGCCCGATGCAGCTCGCCGAGGGTTTGGCTGGCTCGGAGGGAGTGACGACTGGCGGCGTATGATGTGTCTGCCAGTTGTTCTCCTCGCGCACAACGCGTCATTTGGGGAGGCACATGCGCTGTCGCACGCACAGCTATAGACGAAAGGTGGGGGTGCAGCGTTGCCTGAGTTGCCTGAGTTGCCTGAGTTGCCTGAGTTGCCTGAGTTGCCTGAGTTGCCTGAGCGGAGCGCGGTGCGGCTTTGTAGGGCCAAGCTCTAACCTCAACCTGCACCCCTCCTTCTCATGGGGCTATGGTGTCGCGTCGTACGCCGGTCGATGCGTTCCAGCGTGCTCGCGCGTAGGTAGCTGCATTGACCATCCCCTTCCTCCTTCTCGCTCCAGACGAAGGACATTCCTAAGACCGAGGAGTCCTTTTTCTCCGCTGGTGTTACCGTCGCCCTCAAGACCCGGATCATTAACGATGAGGAACCCCGAGGCAAGCTCGTCAAGAACGTACGCCACGTCAACATGAACATCCATCTTGTCTCAATCCTCTCCACCCCGTGTGTAGATGGATCAGCGCCTGCACTTAAGACTCGATGCTTTCAAGCTCGAAAATCATCCATCGAATCTTGTTGCACTCAGGCAACCAGGACAACAACGCCACCAGAGGCCCGAATCTTGCGCTCGGCGAGCTCCGAGACGAAGCGGGCCTTGACGATGAGCGGGAGGTCCGGGAGACGGCCCTTGCCGAGAACCTTGCCGTAGCCTAGAGCGAGGGTGTCGACGACGGGGACGAGCTCGCCGGTCTGCTTGGGGAAGTCGGCCTTCTCCGAAGCGGGGACGAGCGACCACAGCTTATCGATGTTGACGGTCGGGCAGTAGTGCGAGTTGCGCGTCAGGTGGAAGTGACGCATACCGACCTTACCGAAGTAACTGTTCGAGGGCGAGGCAGAGCGCAGAGGAGATGGTCAGACATTGTCCCAACGCTCGTCGGATCTCCCACGCGAGGTTGTGCCACCCTCCGAGCAACAATGAGATCCGAGCAGCTGCGATTGGCGTGCCGACTCTTGACCGCCTGGATGCGCGACAGCTCATGTGGGCTCCACGCCAGAAGCTGAGCCCGCTGAGCCTCCGCACCCTTCCGCCGCACGACATGCGCCCTCCTTTGCCCTCTTCCGCTCCAACCCGGGGGCTCCCATCCTTTGCAGCCAAACGCATCCAAGGCGAGGCTGGCTGAGGTCCGAGACGTACCCAGGGTGGTACTTATCGAAGTTGGTCCGGTGGTGGTGCTGTCCACCGGCGAGACCACGACCTCCTGGATGCTTGCGGTGCTTGCCGACACGACCGTGACCGCTGTAGAAGGGTGCAATAAGAGACAGGCAGGGAGCGCGGACGTGCATCCGAAGGGCGAAGGCGGAGCAGGTCGGCAGCGGAACGACAGGAGCATGGGCGCAGCGTCGAGCAGGCGCGAGGATGAGGAGCATGGACGGGACAGGTCAGGCAAAGGCTCAATCAGTATCGACCCCTCAAAACAATCCTAGGCAAGCTCGGTCCGGGAGCTCGGTCACTTGGCTGGTCGATGGACCTTTGAGCAGCATTCGCAGCAGCACAGGCGGGCAGGTCGACAGCTCCCAGCAGCTGCTGCTGCTGCTGCTGCTGCTGCCTGTCGCCAGCCCGACCGGTGCACTCGAGCTCCAGCGGATCCGCGCCGACACGAGCGGTCTTGTTGAGATGAGAAGACGCACGCCGAGACGTGTCCGCGGTGCTTGCGGGTGTTGGAGAATCGGGTAGGCATCGTTAAGGGGTGGTGCTTGACGATGGACGGAGGGCAAGAGCGGCAGGACGGCGAGCTCCTGCCAGTCCCGGCGCCTGCGCGCGCGCGCGTGCAGTCCGGCCGGGCGGCGGCGGGCGGTCGGGCGGGTGCTCCGCTGCGCGGGCGGCGCGGGCAGGGTACCCGTTTGGGGTCAAAACCCCGACAGCATGGCCTTTTCCCTTTTTGTCACAGCCCGCCCTTCATAAGGGCCGGTCGGTTCAGATCTTGTCGGGCAATGAACGGCCGTGGCTAGGCGGGCGATAAAGCGATGTGACACGCCTGGGTTGCCTACTGAGTTCAGTCTCCATGCGAAGATCACAAATGCTTACACCGGACTGCTTGATCGACGATTGCGTAGTCGGGCACATGCTCGGCGAGGCTTGTTGAGGCGAAGTCGTACACTCAAGACCCCGCGCAGAGTAAAAGTGACTTATCGTCCTGAACCTTCGCCATGGCTCACAAAGGATGCGGAATGACGCTCATGGTGATTCAACCGTCGGTACATCTGTATTCAAGTGCGGTTCCGTTGGCGGGCCAATCGAACTTGCCGCTTAGGTGAATCCTAATCCAAGCCAACGCCAAGTGAAGGACGCAAAGACTGTCTTGAAAGTTCGCTTGAGGTTCGCTTGGGACTGATTAACTCACGGCGAAGTGCGTTACCCGCCCCACTTCGCGATTAAACGCCACGGGGCAGACGGCAATGCAGTCGATTTAAGCGAGTGTCGTTTTGACGTTTGCACGCCTCCCCCACTCCTTACGCGCGACGCTTCGCTCGAAACCCATGACATGAGAGCGCCGCGCATGCCGATTGACGAAAGGCAGTATTTGTCAGTCCATCTACTCACACGAGCAATCTCGGCCCCACCCTGTTGCTGCCTGCAAAGCGCCTTCCTAGCCATTCGTCTCCCTCCTCCAACCCCCAACGACCGACGTAGGTCCGATGCGCATGTGTTTTTCGTGCAAAGAGGGTGTTCATCAAGTCTCTCCTAACCAACAAGCTCCAATCTACTCGAGCTTGAGGCCTCCGCGGCCCTTCTTGACCTCGGCGGGCTCGCCGGCAGCCTCCTTCCGGGCAGCACGGAGCGTCTTCTGAGTACCGAGCCTAGGAGAGGAAGCGAATGCGCAAGTGAGGAGCGGAGTCAGAACGATGCCTCTCGTCGGACGCGCAGGGATATGAAGTGCTAGAGGGGTACTCACTGGGCGTACTTCAGGTTGCGACGGAACTAGGAGCGGGAGTAGGCAAGGGAAAGTCAGTCTTGCGTGCTCTGGGCGCAGCAGTCCGTCTGTCCGTGGCGTCGGCCGACGCGCGCACGAGGCCGCACCTTGGGGTCAACACCGTTCATTGAAGGGTGACGGTTGAGCTTGGGCTTCTTGATTCCGTTCTTGTGCGCCTTCTTGTTCTGGTTGTGGTTGGTGTGGTTCTTCGACTATGGGGCGCGAGGGCGAGAGGAAGACGTCAGCGGTCTGCCTGCTTGTCGAAAGCAGGATGTCGTCGTCGTCGTCGTTCTTGGGATCATCAGACCACCCTCCTCTACGCGTCGTGAACGGCCCCGAACCGGTGGGATGCCGCCCAGCTCAGGAAGCAGGCGCGTGCCGGCCGAGCCCCGTCAGACAGGCTGCGGCTCGTCCGGATGGAGATCCAGACGCCGCCGAGAACAGAGATGCGCGCGCGTTCTGTGTCGTAGGAGTGGAAAGGATGGATAGGATGGGGGGGTGGCAGGGGCCGTTTGAGGCGCGCTAGCAAGTAAAGGGCTCGAGAGTGCGCACTCTCCCGAGCCCTCCCTTCAACAGCCCTGAGAGACCCAAGCGAGTCCCTCGTGTTATCGCGTGCTGCCCCCTCCGTCCAAACCGCTAGCTGATGGTAGCCGATGGTTGAGCCAAGGGGCGCCAACCCCTTCAGAGCCCTGAGGGAGCAAGCCGCGAGAGTGGCCGGCTGGCACGCGCAGATCCCATGAGCGCCCAAGCCAGGGGGAGGTGCTCGACCAGCACTGACGCCCGGACAGCCGGGACCGACGAGAGCTCGAAGAGGGATGGGCAGCCCATTGGTCGGGAGGCTGACCCAGCTTCGGCCCGCTAGTAGGAGTCGAGCGACTCCCCCCCGCGACAAGGCGAGCAGGCGCCAACCGCGCAAGGAGCCGAGCTGGCCTCCCCCGTGAAACGACAACGACGGTAATGACAGAGCAGGCAGCTGAAAGGAAGCAACGGACCTTGGCCCTGAGTAACGGGAGGAAGAAGTACGATCAGCGGTCCGGCATGTGAGAGCGCCTCTTTAGTCCACCATCTGGGACGTACATCTTTGCAACGTGACTCGGGTGGTGAGGGACAGGGAAGGGAGAGGTTCGGCTGGACGCGGAGGGACAAGGGTCAGAAGGAGACGCAGAAGGCGGACGGAACTCTGATGACCAATCGTAATGAACTCCAATCTCTGGCTCTCAGCATGTTGAACCGACCCTTATGCCATGCTCATGCGCGTCAAGATTTCAAAAGACCCGACGGCATGGGCTGCCTCATCCTAGAGAACCCCGTCCCGCGGCGGGCGGATGGGCTGAGTCGGCCACGTCCGCCCTCGCCTTGCCTTCTCTCTCATCGAAGCAAAGCAAGGTCACAGTGCGTATAAGGCTCTGGCTCGCTACGTCAGTCGACACCACCGGTCCCCCTAACCCTTCTTCTCTGTCTTGAGCGCGCTTCGCGAAGATGCAGATCTTCGTCAAGACCCTCACCGGCAAGACGATCACCCTCGAGGTGGAGTCTTCGGACACCATCGACAACGTCAAGGCCAAGGTTCGTAAGAAGCTTCCTCTCCTCGACTCAACACGGGCCACAGGGTCGACTATTGGAGGTTATGGGCGCCCAGCTCGCGATCCGAAGGGCGCGCTTCCTATCCGACCAGCGGGTCGCTGCTTCGAGGCTGGCAGCTTAGGACTCGGCCCGCTTAGGTTCCAGCTCGCCTTTTGTCCGGATTAGGCTGGCTCTGCGGGGAACGCTTCGCCGGGCATTACGGGATACAGTGATGGGGGCCTATTCTCGGCGGGAGCTCGTGGGATCTCAATCAGATCGACTGACATCGTCTGCCCTTTCGCTTCGCGCCGTACTTGCCGCTCGCCTCCCTTCCGCGCTTGTCGCGACCCTCCGCCTCGCCCCGCTCCGCTTCCCTCCCGCCGCCGCCTTTGGACTCTCTAGATTCAGGACAAGGAGGGCATCCCTCCCGACCAGCAGCGCCTGATCTTCGCCGGCAAGCAGCTCGAGGACGGCCGGACCCTTTCGGACTACAACATCCAGAAGGAGTCGACCCTCCACCTTGTCCTCCGGCTCCGGGGTTCGTTCCGATCCCTCTCGCACACGTGTGCGCTTTGTTGGTTGGGGTTATCATTGGGAAGCGGAAGAGGGCAGAGCTGGTTTCGGGGTTCGCCTTGCGGCGGTCAGAGTCGGCAATCGGGTCGAACTGGCGAGTTGAGGTCGCGACGGATCAGGCGAGGCGAGGCGATCCGGCCACGAGGGCTCGATCAGGCGTTGGATCCGACTATCAACGAGTGCGTCTGCTGACACGGCGCTTCTTCCCGTCCCGTCTCCCTTTTCCTGGTCCCGGTCGGTCTGGGAACAGGTGGCATCATTGAGCCCTCGCTCAAGGTCCTCGCCTCCAAGACCAACTGCGACAAGCAGATCTGCCGCAAGTGCTACGCCCGGCTCCCGCCCCGTGCGACCAACTGCCGCAAGCGCTCGTGCGGCCACTCGTCGCAGCTCCGGTAAGTGCCCTCGAGTGTCGGCTGTGTTGGCTCTTAGCTGTCTGCGCCAGAAGCTGACCCTTTACCCGTTCCGACTCTTCCTTCCGCCCCGTCGCTTTTCTATCTCTTGCCTCTTCCGCCTTCACACAGCCCGAAGAAGAAGCTGAAGTAGTCTGGGCAAGTGTCGCCGCCGCTGGAAGGTGGGAGAGGACTCGTCCGTTGTGGGAGGGGGGGGTGTTACTCGAGGAAGGATGTCATGTGCCCCTGTGCGCCCCCCCGTTATCCTGCGCTTGGGCTTAAGGCTTTGGGCGTGTCACTCTTGCAAGATGGACGAGACTGTCGTCAGTGGAGGAGCCGCGGTTGGCTCACTCGATGAAGCGGCCAGGGAAAGGGAGAGAAGGTGAGGGGGAAATAGTCACTGAGGATGTCACGTGCTTCTGTGTGGCCACTAGGTCATCCGTGTCACCGGTGTCACAAGAATGAGTGTCGTCGGTAGAGATGCCGACCGATCAGCGTGCACAATCAAGCAGTCCAGAAATGGGAGGACGTTGTATTATCGGAGTCATCCGGGTCACTCGTGTCACGGAGGGTGGTATCGTTGGAAGAGGTGTCCGCCCTCCTCGCATAGTGCGGAAAAAGGAAGGAGAGAGAAATGATGGTGCTCCGCCAGACCTGCCGCCCCTCTACTTCGGTGGTTGTCGATGATGTGTCGTTGAGAATGGGTTGCGTGAATGGATCGTCAGAACGGAGTAACCACGGCTGGGTCAAAGGGCAAGCGAGACGAGCACGTACCCTCGTGTTACGCCCTTTCCACCCCTTTGATCCCTTATCCACGCTCGGGTCGAGCAACGTGGATCCTTTTGTTGCCCGTCCGGGCGCAATGTCCTTGCCTCTTATCTTGACAGCTCAACAGGAGCCGCAAGTTCATCTACCCTTTCCTCGACTGTCGTCGTGTTCATTGACACGAGACCACAACATACGAGCACCTCAGCCGATTATGATGAAACAACGAAAAAGTCAAGGGATAACTTCTTTGGTGTCCACCGAGAGAGTGCGATGTTCGCCGGCGCTGACTTTGCGGGACGTCAGGTCCGTCTACGTTCAGGTTGGGTTCGTCACGAAACTCTCATCCTCAGGGAACGAGAGACATCATACACCGATTCGCCCATAGGCCAGTCGACCTCTTAATCGGCGGCCGCGCGAGTCCATACTGAATGCGTGGCGGTTTGCGGCAAAGAAAAGGGGATCATGAAATGAAGCGCATGAGAAGGAGTCGTGAAGGGGTCGTCGCATGGGGTGATAGGAAGCAGGTGCGGAAGAGAGGCGAGAGTGATGGCAAGGGAGAAACCCTCTGAATAGGTCATGAGGGTGGGAAAAAGCGGCAGATGCCCAAACTAAAACTAGGGTGTTGTTGCGCGCTCAAGCGCCCTTGGCCGGGACGCCCCAGTCGTGCAGTCCCTCGGGACCGAGGACGTCCCGGAGAAGCCGATGGCTGAGGTCCCAGAGGGCCCAGCCAAGCACACGGTCCGAGCACTGAGCTGTCTCGCGGCCAGCCTTGCCTGGATCCATAAGGTACGTGCCCGAGAGGCCGAGCGAGCGCACCTCGGGCGACGTCGCGGCGTAGCTGTTGCGAATGGCAGAGTCGAGAGCCAGGTCATTTCGTCAGTTATTGAGAAGCCAGAGTCTTGAAAGAGAGGGACCTGACATGACAGGGTATGAGCCCTGCTCAGGTGAACGGTCGAGGACAGTCGTCTGGAGGGCCTGCATGAGTTCTCCCATCGTTCCGTACTCCTTCCAACCCTCCTGGAAGTCGGTTGCGACGCTGCCTGGCTGTAGAGTTTCATCACGCGCACATATAGTCACTCAGTCCAACCGTCAAATGAACGAGAGCGGCGACTAACGACGTACGTGGACGGCGACGACATCGATGGGGTCCTTGTACTTATCGACGACCTTCTCGAAAAAGCCGTACTTGGTCCTGCAGGGTGGGAGAATGCGTTCAGCTCGGGGCCTGTCGGATGCAACGGTGCGATCAACACCCACGCGATGATCTGGGCGGCCTGAGGGTTGCAATAATGCGCACGTATCTCAGTAGTGAGCTCCTCCGCCGAATCGGAACTCGCCCAGTTAGGGACGCTCGCACCTTTGTCCGGCCGTAAAGCTGTGAGGGCGTCAGGCTCGGGTCGTTGATCTCGTCACGCGAGCCAAAGTGCATCGCCGTCGGACAAAAGCGGTGGTGCTCGGACGTGACGACGACAATGCGGGCGCCGCCATCGGCCCGGCCAGCCGTCCGGCGGAGAAGCGGCAGGAGCCGGTTGACAGCGAGCACCTCGGAGAGAAAGTTGACGACGAACGAGTGCTCGATACCGTCGGCCGTCGTGTCGTGCGCGCGCATGAAGCCGGCGTCGAGGACGACGAGATCAAGCCGGTCCTCCCTGGCGACGAAGGCGTCGAGCGCCTCCTTGGTCTGCTTGAGATCGCAGAGGTCGGCTCCGAACCACTCAACCTCGGCCGACTCGCCCGCGCGCGCCTTGATCGCGGCGACAGCTTCGCGGCCGCCCGATTCGGTCGAGGACGTCAGGACGACGCGGGCATGGGCCTCAGCAAAGGCAAGGGCCGTCTCGAAGCCGATGCCGCGGGAGGCTACGAACGGTGGGAGAAACCGGGGCCGAGGGCGAGCGTCAGCGCGGGCGGGAAAGGCAAGGTTAAAAAAGGGGCACAAGTAGAGAAACGCACCGCCGGTGACGAGGCACGTCTGCCCTTTCATCTCGGGCGGCGTCTGCTTTGCCGGCCCGAAGATCGAAGGCATCATGGCCTGAAGGCCGCCGGTCGATGACTGCTGGCCCGAGCCCTTGTCCTGGTCGGAGTGCGAGAGCGCTGGGATTGGGTTGGAGGAGGTCATGACTGTCTAAAGCAGCAACGGAGGTCAGAAGGGGGACTGGCCCATGGTAAGACCATCCGGCAGAAGACAAACAGACTGGTGCGGGTCACGAGAGAGTTGTGACGGTGGATGTGGTGGTGGTGATGGTGATGGTGGTGGTGGTGGAGAAGATGGAAGAACGGGCGACGTGACGCAGGGGGATGACGTTCCGCTGGCAGAGTTTCGTGCGTACGGCCTGCGACGACTAGCCCTCCACGTTTGACCTGCTGAACCCTCTGCTGCGGCCAAAACTTAGCGTGGCATGAATGATAGGTTTGCACAAGGATCGCTGCCCTTAGCGCCCGCGACCGATGCCGCCACCGCCCCGCGGGAAGCCACCACGGCCTCGACCGTACCCACCCCCGCCGCCGCCTCCGGCCAGCCTCGGCATGACCATTGGCGGCGGGAGGTTGATCGCGCCCCCTCCTGTCGTTTCGGTAGGTCCACCACGATCACCACTGCCACCCGTCCGGTCATCGACCATCCAGCTCGGAGGAGGCGGTCGGTCGCTGACCGGCCCAACGTTGCCGGGACCAGTGCGCAAGTGGCCACCGAGGGGTAGGGCGCCCGTCGACAACGGTAGTGGCGGCGGTGGGTCCTCGACCGCCATCGACCGCGGCGCACGAGGGACAAAGTCGCCGGCGCCTCCACGGCCACCGCGACCCCGGAAACCACCGCCGCCGCCAGGGTTGTAACCACGAGGACCCGTCGGAGGCGCCATGCCCGACCGGGGTCCCGACGGCGGCGCGAACGGTAATCGGGCACCGCCACGCATCATCGCCGGGGACCCAAAGCCACCGACCCGAGCACCGCCGGCGCTGGCGTTTGGGCCGACGAGACCAAGCGCGGGTAGCGATGGCCGAACAAAGGACGGTCGATGAGGCGGAAAGGGCGAGGCGGCCATCGGAGACGGGTCGACGCTTCCGCTTGGCCCGCCGCCGGCGGGTGGAGCATAGCCTGGCGAGGGCGCGAAGGGGCTGAACGCCGGCGGGACGGAGGGCGACGAGCCAGGCGCGCCATGGAAGCTGCCATTTGGAGATGGGCCAGCCCCCGGCCCGAGCCCGTACTCGGCCCGGCCGCGCCGATCGGGCAGCCCGGCCGGATTCGACTCGCGCTCCGATTGCCGTTCGAGTTCAGATTCGCGCCGATGAGTTTGTTGATGGTTATGCGGAAGGATGTCTCGCTCTGGATGGAGACCGTACGACTGGGCGGTGGCAGGCGGAGGCGAGGGCGTTTTTGTGCCGTTGCCGCGGAGGGATCCACCTAGAGAGGCAACCCGCGTCGACGGCTGAAGATTGCCGGGGTAGAAGAGGGGCGACCGTTCGGGCGCGGCGTAGGCTGCTCGGGGCGGAGGCAGCGTCGGCATCTGTGTGTCCGTCCGTGAGCCGGCGAGGGCCAGGGGACCGTCAGGCAGCGGCAAGGGCGGCTCGGTGGCTGACGGCGAGATCTGCTGAGGCTCGCCTCGTTGCGTGAAGGATGAGAGGGTCGACAACCGAGCCGGTAGGGTTGGTACCAGCAGCGACGCAGGTGACTTCAACTGCGGAATACGAGGCTCAGCCGGCGCCGGCGGCACCGGCAGCGGAGGCGGCGCCATCGACTGTGAGCCATCGACTGTCCTGGCGGATGGCGAGGGGCCGGGAGCCTGGGTCGGAGACCACGGCTGCTGCGATGATCCGGGCCGGAACCCGTCGAGCGACGCAGGCTCATTGACTGGTGTGGAGGGTGTTGGCTCAGTGGATGTAGAAGCAGGTGTGCTGATGCGGAACGAGAAGATGGAAGGGTCAGCAAGTCTGTCTGAACAAGATAGAGTCAACGCGGACAGACCTTGATACTTTGTCCGCAGGCGAGACAATAGGAACAACCACCGCTTCGGGCCCGGGCATCGGGGCCTCCTTCTTGCGCTTTGCCCAGTCTTTGAGACTCATGCGCTTGACTGGAGGCGGCGTCGGCGGTTTGGGCGGTGGCGGCGTAGGTTCTCTAGGCGGCGGTGTCGGAGCTTTGGGTGGAGTCGGCGGCGAAGGCGGTGAATTGACCACCGCTGGGAGGCTCGGTGCAGCAGAGTCTTTGACGTCGTCCGTGGCTACTGGCGCGCTCATCTCGACGTCGGCCGGTTCGGGCGTCGGCCCCATCTGGAGGGCTGAAGGCGACCGAGGCGCGAGAGGAGCCTCGGCCATAACTGGAGACGAGTCAGGCGCATCCGACAGCGGCGACTCGGGCTCCGCGAAGCGATGCTGCGGTGGTGGCGGCGTGACGGCCAGAGGTGGAGGCAAGGGCTCCGAAAGAGGTGTCGTCGGCGGCGACTCAGACTCGACACGGTTGTTCGGTCGGCGGCGGACCCCCGACCGTACCTTCGACACGGGTGGCGTCCGCATAAGCGGCGGAGGCGAGAGCGACGGCGACCGCTGCGGCGTTCTCGGGTCGGCCGTCACACCTTCGTCCGACTCGGAGTCAGACGAAAAGTGCGACATGGGTTCTGTCAGCGTGGAGGCGTCTGACACGTTGCCAGCGTCCTCTTCATCCGAAAGGGCACCAATCATCTCGATGTCCTCCTGCGATACGTAGACCGGCGCGCCATCTTCGTCGTACTCAAGATCGTCGTCCGGCAGGAAGGTGGCCGGCTCAAAGAGGTCCGCTGGCTTGATTGCAGCGGCAGCGGCACGCTCTGCGAGGACCCGGTTGATGGCCTCGCTGGCAAGCGCGGCTCGGCGTTTCTCGTCATCGCGCCAGCCCCGAATCGCACCAACGAGCATGCCGAGATCCGGTCGCTTCTGTCGACGGCTACTGCGCGAACCGCCACCAGATGACCGGTCAGCGAGCCCGAGCAACGGCTTGCTCTCTGCAACGCGGGCCATTTGGGCGAGCGCGCAGTCCTTCTTGGCCGAGCAAGCGCACGTGTAAAAGACGGAAGAGAGGTGCATCAGGACGCCGGCGAATCGTGGCTGGAGGTAGGTCGCCAAGCCGGGGACGTTGGTCGACGGCGACTTGAGGTGGGCGGCAAGAATCGGCTGAAGGGCATGAACGATGTGCTCATCGTCCCAGTCCCAGGCGACCGATATCTCTTCGCGCCCGCGGATCTCGCGCGAAGCGAAAAGGCCAAAAAAGAGCGCCGGTTCGTCCGCGCTGACCGCGTTCCCGCCCCCCTTCTTACCGAAGATGATGGGTCGAAGCACTGCGTTTGGGTGGCAGCTGTTACGCGCAAACCGCGTCTCGTTGCCGAAACCACGCTGGTCGAGGACGAGGTTGAGCGGCGCAGGGAGAGCGCGGACGCCCGGCTTGGGCGTACCGAGCGAGCGATACTGATTGATGGGGTCATTCCGGTAGCGCTCGCCGGCGACGATCTCGCCGAGAGCCTCGCCAATGAGCTCGCCCTTGGCGATTGGGTTGTCGGCGTAAAGGCCGTACATTGACGGTCGAGGGTAGACCGGCCGGAGGAGCGACGTGGTGATGGTTGGATGCGAGGCTGTGAAAGTCTGCGGTGGGACGGCTGACGAGTCGGGCAGTACCTTGATGCTCGTCGAGGCAGCCAATGAAGCGAGGCTGGCGCCCGTCAAAAAGACCGGGGGCATGATCGGATCAAGCGGGCCAAAGGTCGCCTGCGGTCCCGACCACTCATTCACGATCGGCGAGCTGATGGGAATAACGGCAGGTACCGAGGGTGGCGAGGTTGGCGCGGGGGGAGGAACGGAGTCGAGCGTAAAAGCGACGGCCGCAGGTGGTTGTGGTGCAGCTTCGAGCCCGCCTTCAGCTGCGAGCGACATTCTCAACGAAGGGTCCGCAGACCGTTCTGATGCAGGGAGGGCATCGGTCGCCGCTGACGCCTCTGTGGGCGGAGCCTCGGCTAGAGGTAAGGTAGGGATAGCGGTTGGTATCGGGTCAATCTCCATGGCCTGACAACGGGTGAGCGGAGATTCTGAAAGTCAGTCGATGAAGGCAAGTCGCGAGTGAAGCGAAGGTCAACATACCGTATCTGACGCAATGACTGAGGGCTCTGCCGTTAATTTGACCTCTTCGCCGATTGCTGGCGGCTTGACTTCTTCAGCGACCGTCTCAAGCTCTGGTGCCTCTGCGACAACCGGTACCAGGGGCAAACTCGGCGGTGACAGTACTCGCACGACGGGCACCGGGATCTCAGCCGCCCATCGCTTGCGAACCCGCTCGAGCGCGCGTTTGACACGCGCATCCCGAACGAGACACTCCCGGACGTCAACGAATTCAAGCATCCATGCTTCGAGTCGGCCCTCGTCGTCGAGGCCGTCATCGGTGCCCGATCGGCTCGGGGCGGGCGAGCCGGCTTGCGAGAAGGAGCCAGCACCGCCGCCGACTGCGCTGTGCGACGTGCTCGGCCTTGATGAAATATCGATCGAGGTCGGATGCGGTCGGGGCGTGGATGGGTGCTGCGCAGGGCCGCCGCTAGAGGCTGATGGTGTTGAGGATGAGAGGATGTCGCGCAGGAGAGCATTTGACTTGCGCTTATGCGAGACAGGACCGGTGGGAGGGGCGGCCACTGGCAGGGCAAGCGAGCCGGCTACAGCTGGCGCACTTGAGCCGGCATCCGGCGTCGAGCCGTTGGCCTGTTGCTGTTGTTGTAAGAGCAGCGCGGCCGCCTCCCGCTCGCGGGCGTCCCGCGCGGCAGTATGCTGATTAGAGCCAGCCTTACGCTTTTTGGCAGGCGGTTTATCTACCGGGGCTGGCGGTACCGCTGAAATGTTGGACGTTGACGAGGTGGTGGCCACTGCCGCGGCCGCTACGGCCGACTCGGCGTCAGTCGGCGTCGTCGCCAATGGAACCAGCCCACCCTCACCAGCGATGCCAGCGGCCGCCTCCCTTGCACGAGCGGCAAGCTCACGTTCGAGCTCATCGGCCGCAAGCCGAGCAGCCTTCTCACGCCACTGACGCTGAGCCTCCTTGGCGGCAGGTACATCGACCGGCCGGGGCGAGCAGACTGGGCAGATGTAGATGTCTGGTACGGCCGAGGGAGCGATGCCAAGGCAGACGATATGATTCCAGGCGAAGCAATGGTCGCACTGAATCGTGAAGCCGTCGTCCTCCTGTGCAACGATCAGGATGCGCAGGAGATTGGGTCAGTCAGTTACGAGGGGTGAGCTCTGGCTCTCGGCACGCACCGTTGATTCGCAGATGCAGCGGATGATGCCCGAGTCGGGATCGAGGATGTGCAGGCCGCTAGCATTCGCGACAATCGGGATTGCAGGAGAAGAAGCACCAAGCGTGCCGTCATCGGTAGCTGCTGCTGCTGCTGCTGCCGCTGCGGCAGCAGCAGCAGCTGTGGCGGCCTTGCCCCTGCTTTTGCCTTTACCGCCGCCCTCTCTACCAACACCGCTCGCCCGCTTGCGCTTCTTTGCCGGCACAGGCGCCGATATTGGGCTGGCTGCTGCCTCCGGGATGATGGCGAGGGGCGGAGGTACCGGCCTCGCGACGGTCGTCGGCTTCTGCTCCTCGTCCTCGTCGGCGGGCTCGATGTCGGAACTCTGACCAGGCGAGTTAGGCGGCCTGGGATGAGGCCGGTGCTGCGAATCTTGCTGGAGGGCTGGATGAATGTTGGGATCCCGGGCCGGCAGCGAAAGGAACGAGCCTGTCGACGACGGACCAGCGCCATACGGCGGCTGCGGCCCGTAGTGATGAGACGGCGGGGGAGGAGGGTAGTAGGATGGCTGACCGTAGTAGTTGCTGCTACTACCGCTCGCGTGATAAATGCTCTGGTGGCTGGACGAGGCCTGATGGGAGCTCTCCGAGTCGAGCGACTGCAACGGCGGCAAGCTCGAGCCTCCCTGCAATCCTCCGCTAGGCGTCGATGGGCCGGCAGCGGCGGAGCCGTAGTATGCATCGTAGGGCGACCCAGAGCCGCCCCGAGCGCTTGATGGGTTTGGCCCGGGACCAAGCGAAGGTGAGAGGTACTGGGAGGAAGGGTTGGTCGTCGGCGAGGTCGCCCGCCGGATCGTCGACGACGATGAAGGCAGCTGAGACCCGCCTGACGCCGAAGGCACGACGAAAGACCCCGGAAAGGCAAGCGCAGGGGCTGGCGACGTCGACCCGGCTGCCTTCAAGGGTGGTCGACCGTCGGCCGACTGGCTGCGGCTCCCGCCTGCTGCTGCTGCCGTCGGCAACGGCGGTGGCTTGACTGCTTGCGTGGGCGAGGTCGTTGCCGAAGCCGGGCCGTCGTGCAGGGCGAGCAGCAGCGCGGCGACATCGTCCTCAGCCGACATGCCGAAGTGCACTCTGGAGCTGACACAGCGACAGCAGATGGCGGGTTTCTGGCGGTGGCTTGCCTGTATGGATGGGATGGGGTTGGCCCCGGCTTGAGCGGCTGGACTGGATAGCTGGACGGCGTTAGAGCGGGCCCAAGTCGGAAGCTGACAAGCAACGAGCGCAACGGAGACGAAGACGACCTCAGCCCCGGCGGCAGCAACTGGGATGCCTCTCGACTCCCATCAACTCTTCCCAAAGCTCGCCCTGCCAATGCTGCCTTCGAAGCAGGTTCCTGTCGGATCGCTCAGCATCCAGTCGGTTAGTCCATGTTGCAACTACCTCTTGAGCCGAGTCATCCCTGGGTCACGCCAGTCGGCCCCTTGAAGGAGCGCTCGCCTGACTCGTGCTTTCCTCCTCGTGCCCTGTTTCGCCTTCGCTTCTGGTCCAGTTTCATGACGACTCGCCGCCGTTCACGGGCGCAGGTGACTCGGCACCGTATCCCCCACCTTTTGACTTGTCGTCCTCGACCTCACCTCTGGCGCATTCCGTCCTCGGCTCGGGCCCGCCGACGCCCGGCCTCGGCGGGCCCTCGGCCGCTGCGTTTGCGAGGTTCGCCGGCGGCAACGGCGCGACTACGAGCACGAGTCCGTCCAACAATGGCGGCAACGGCCCGTCTAACGGCGTCAGGTCGACCGTCAACAACGGCAACGGTTTCTGGTCCAACGGGTTTGGAGGGCTCGACCGAGCAAGCTCGCCCGCGCCGCAGGCAGCTGACGAGCAGCAGCAGCGCCGGCCGACCAGCCGGGCGTCGTCGTCCTCGTCGTCTGGCGGCGCGGCGTCATCCGACCCGCTCGTCGACCCGGCCGGCACAATCGCTGGATCGTCCGCCTCAGCAACGACCGTCCCTCCGTCAGACTCGCAACAGTCATTGACCGCATCTGGTCGGCCCTTGTCGCCGCCTAGGCCGTCACGCTCAGCTTCGGGTGGTGAGGTCCGACACGCAAAGGACGGCGAGGCCGACCAAGAGGCTCAGCTTGACTCAAACGCAACGCCTAACGTCGACAGCGGCCGTTTCCTCGCCGGCACAGAGAGTTATACCTTCCCCCGACACCGGCTGCGTGACGTCTGGGAGGATGAGAGCAAGATTCCGCTCGTAATCGTCGCTTGTGGCTCCTTCTCGCCGCCGACGTACCTGCACCTGTCGGTCCTTCGCGAAACATACTCCCCCCTCCGCGTGTCTTGTTGCTAAAGCAACACTCCTCTCGTTGACAGGCGCATGTTTGAGATGGCCAAGGACCAGATCGAGGAGGACGGCCGGTATGAGATCCTTGGTGGCTACTACTCGCCCGTGTACGTCGTTTCCCTTGTACCGGCCCGAAGTATGCATGCTGACCTCGTTCGCGTGACGTTCTTGCTAGATCGGATCACTACAAGAAGGCGGGACTGGCCCCGGCGACCGACCGCGTCAAGATGTGCGAGCTCGGTGTCGAAACTACCTCGATGTGGCTGATGGTCGACCCATGGGAGGCCGGCCAGGACAGCTACCAGCGGACGGCTGTTGTGCTCCAGCACTTTGAAGAGGAGATTAACGGGGGCGAGAAGGGTGGTGTCCGTTCTAAAAGTGGTGCGTGCAAGGAGAAACGCGCATCGGAGGCTTTCAGCAAGGACTGACCCCCTCTCGCCCACCCGGCTGTAAGGCAAGCACACGAACGTCAAAATCATGCTGCTCGCCGGCGGCGATCTGATAGAGTCGTTTGGTCACCCGGGAGTCTGGGCAGAAGACGATGTATGTCGCCTATCCGTGCGACTTGTCAGCTCACAAACAACTGCTGACCAAATCTCACCTCACTCATCAGCTGCACATCATCCTCGGCCACTTTGGCTGCCTTATCATTGAGCGGACCGGATCCGACGTCTGGGCCTTCCTTCTCAGCCACGACATTCTTCACTACTATCGGAAAAACATCATTGTCGTAAAGCAGCTCATCTACAACGACATCTCGAGTACCAAGGTCCGGCTCTTCGTCCGGCGCGGCATGAGCATTAAGTGAGTCCAACGCACCGGTTCCGCGCGACCTTTCAGGGGCTATCGAATTGACCAGGAATCTTTCAGATACCTGTTGCCAAACTCTGTCATCTCGTATATTCTCGAGCGCGGGCTGTATCGGTGCGTCTCGCTTCGCTCGCATCCGGTCACTTCGACCTGTCATTGATAAGCCACTCCGCTCCATACGCCGTGTGTCAACCCTCCAGCAACGCGCCCTTTACCGTGCCGTTAGAGATCACACCGACGACTACCCCCGCGCCGCCGCACGCGATTTCGACGCCCGAGCCGGTCGACGACGAAAAGACTTTCTTCGTCAGCAACTCGCCGACGACGCCAGCCGCTTCGCTTCCCTCGGCATCGTCAGCGACGACGGCGGCGACCTCGACGCCAAAAGCGACCGTCTCCACCTTGTCGACGCCGACCGCGGCATCCTCATGACCTCCTCGCCTGCCCGCCTGCTTGTTTCCCCGAGACACACATTGACCCGTAAGCGACGCTTGGCTGCAACTCTATGCCCTACCGCCCTGAATCCCGCTCGCTCTGCCCGCCGCCTCCTTCAAGTACTGTACGACAAGTCCGGCTCGCCCTACGGCACTTGGCCTCGGACCCACGTCCCCCTCTTCGCCTTGTATGCTCTCAGTCCCCTTTGGTCTTCGGTGCCTTCAATCTGGCCGCTCCTGCATCTCGCGCTTCTTTTCTGCTCACTCTCTAGACCACTCAATAGAAATCGTGGATCTCCTTACGTCATCATTTCGTCCTGAGACAGCACGTACTTCATAGCAAGCATCCCGCCTGACTTCGTCCTCAACGCCTCAGCCGTCCTCTGTTATCGCCCAGCGTGTCTCTTCTTGATAGCGCAGGTTTGTTAGGGCGACAAGGGGACAAGGTCTATTCTCTGCGAGACATCCGCAGGCCAGGGCGGACGCAAGGAGACTGGAGGCGGGTACCGCCCTCAGGGGTAGCCTTCGACAAGGGACGAACCTGCCGTTATCTTCAGACCCCCTCCCAGGTCGCGAACCCGGGATGACAAGACGTCTAACAGGACTCTGCGCCTTTCTCCCACGTGCCCATGACTCGAACTGGAGCTCGACCACCAGCTGAGGACAACTCGGCAAAACGGCATGAGTCCAGCGGCGCTACAAGGGGGCGTCGTGCCAGCGTGCACACACACATGTAACTCGTCGGGTGAGGAGCACTCCTCCTAAGCAGAAGACCCCCTCCCCTCTCCTTCCTCTTCCAGCGGGGGCGACTACTATTTGTGAGCCTGTTCCTTGGGTTTGGGCTGTTTGAGGGCGCAAGAGGGAGAAGAAGGAGGTAAGAAACGGCGGGAGGAGGGACGGGATGGGTAGGGGGTCAACTTTTGGAGCGAACAGCAAACAGCCAGCATAGCTGACAGTCGAGGGCACTCGCCCGAGCTGCGACAGGTGGCCGCACGAGCGCTTGCGGCAGTTGGTCGCGCGGGGCAGGAGCCGGGCATAGCAACAGGCCAGTGATGCAGGGTGCGCGCGTCAGGCGCATGCTCAAGAGATTTCGGGTGCCGGTCGAGCGCTCACCTCGCTGAGTGCACTTAAGGTACATGGCCGACCTCCCGCCCAAGGACAGGAAGAATGGCTGCTCGGGCGACATAGCCTGCCAGAACGCAAGCCGTGCTTGCGCCTGCGCCCAGACCGAGCGGAGCGAGCAAGACCTTGAGCGCGAAGCCGTTCGACAGGCCCTGAAGGAGGTGGCGAAGAATCCACTTTCTGTCGAGTTCGCGAACAAGCTGGCCGAGTGCGGGGCCCTCGAGGCCTGGACAGTGGGTTTCGAGGAGCGATTGAAGAGGCGGGAATACCGGGAAGAGGAGAAACGTTGCGGAATCCGTTGTCAAAGGGGCTTGTCCCTCCGGGAAGATAGACAGGAGAAAAAGGAGAAGCGTCTTGGGTAGCGACGAAAGGACGACGGTAAGCGGAACGAGGGCGAACCTATGACAACGCACTTTGGGATGAATTCAGAACGGAGCAAGATAGGGAGCCAGAAGGACATGGATCAACAAGAATCATACACGCACCGAAAATCGTGCTCAAATGGCGAATAGATTTGACGTGGATGAATGCCTCTGAAGGCATCCCATTGCCTTCGAGCGGCGAAGACGAGAGCACAAGCCAGCGTCACGCCGGCCTGGAAGACGGCTAGTTCAAAAGCGCAGGTCAAGAGGAGCATCCAAGCAGCCGGACGGCTGTCAAAAGCTGGCGAGTGAAGTCGGATGTTAACAGATCAGCAGCGTCAAACGGGGTGAGGCAGCCGGGGCGGCGTGCTGCGCGGGCTAAGGGGGATGGATGTACGAGCTTCGGTCCAAAGCAGATCTAAGCCGGATCGACAAGCCTCGCAATATTAGTTCAGATCAGGGCTATCTCAAATCGTAGCCAGATCTAGGGTACCTACAAGCGTCGACGGCAACGGTGACGGCGCTCAGGCGAAGCAGTAGGTCGGTCAGGATCTGAATGCCGGTCGGCTCGGTCGCTCGTTAGCTCGGCAGTCTCGCCCGACCCTCAGCATGCCGGAAGCGCACCTCATTCCTCTTGAAAGGTGGATGGTCAGTCAGTGCTCCGTCGCCCGCGCTGCCTGACCGAGCTCTGAGCGGCGGAATGCCCCGGTTCCACATGTGATGCCGGTAAACCCCCGGCTTGAGAAGAAGGAGGTCAAGACCATGGACGAGGGGCGGCTGCTCGACCCATGGGTCCGCAAAGCGCTTGCACCGGCCACAGACCGTCAGACGAATGTTGGTCGGCTGCACGTTCAGGGGGGCGGATCGATTGTTTCAGCTAGGCTAGAAGGCAGGCGGGGCGAACGGGACGCCGTGCCGCCGGCGAAGGGGGGTAAGCGGGCGGGCGGCTGACGGTCGAGTACTCGGTCCAGAGCGAGGGGACCGGCGCGGAGCACCTCGTGCAGATAGGCATTGCTCTTTGGAGCCCAGCTACTTCATCCGACCGGCTGCGTCCGTGTAATTTGAGGCCAGCTTGACAAACGAGGGTCGACGTTTTGATGCTTGACTGGCCGTCGAAGGCTCGCTGGCGCGCAGTCGACCTCACGAGGAGGCTCGAGGGACGCATGCACCATGCGCTTGCCGACAAGAGGGGCGAAGAGAGGACCAGCAAATATCGTATTCCTCGCTTCCAGCTGACAGCTCTTCCTTCGCGGTGATCAAGACCCATCCTTCTTGACCTTGACTGCCAGACTAAGACCTCATCTGCAAACGTCAAGGGCCATTAGTGAAATCTCGGTCGCCTCTCTTGTAGGTCGTTGGGACGTTGCCATCAGCGTCGAGCTTGACAGCCTCCGGCGACAGGCCTGAAGCGCGTCCGGGATGACATGCCCCCCCCCTCCCCCCCCCCCCCCCCCCCCCCCCCCCCCCCTCCCCCCGCCCCCCCTTTCTTCTTGTCCTTTGTCACCACAACGCTGACGCTCGCGTCAAACCCTCCCCCCCGCCCGAACAAACGACTCTAT
>MVAP01000117.1:0-45909 GCA_014825765.1 Cystofilobasidium macerans | reverse complement strand
CTCGCGCGCGGGGGGGAGACGGGCCCCAACAAGATCAAGGGGAAAGCGCCCCGGGGGCGCCGGGGGCTGTGGGTTCCCCCTCCTCCCCTTCCCCCCCCCCCCCCCCCCCCCCCCCCCCCCCCCCCCCCGCACACACAAAATAAATCGGTCGAGAGGTAGAAGGTCGAGACCACGTTTGAGTCAGGTGCTGATCCCTACCCCAAACCTCCCAACCCCCTAACCCCCCTCCCAACCCCACCCCCTCTCTTTCGACTGTCTCGACTTCCCTCTCCTCTCCCCTTCCTTGGGTCCCTCCCCTCGCACGCTCGGACCATGACCGTTTTGGGATTCTCTCTCCGGACCGGACCCCCCACCCCTTGACCCCCGCTACTGCTCCCCCCGCATCATCATCAGGTTCAACATCCAGAACGACTTTACGCCCGAGGAGGAGGCGCAGATCCGCAAGGAGAACGAGTGGGCCGAGGACCGGTGAAGCGTCGGAGCCCCGCCCGCCCGACACAATTCGCGAGAGGGAGGGAGGGAAGGGCGCCCGACTTGAAAGAGACGCCCCCCACACGAAGGGCGAGGGGCCTGTTTGACTCGATCGACTCGGGACACCCCCTTTTCCTTTCGTTCGGAGCGGCCCTCCCTCTTCTTCTCTCCTTCGGACGTTCTTGGGCGAACTGGGTGGAAGGCTTTCTTCAGTTTCCTCCCCTTCTCGCCTCTCGCCTCTCGCTCTTGCTCTGGAGGAACGGGAAAGCGAGTTGGCCTTCCGTTCAAACCATGTCTTACCCTCTCCCTTTCCTCACCTGCACCCCCACCTAACCATCGCAACATGACCCACTCACCACCCCGCCATTCCCCCTCTTCTTGCTTCCACCCTTTCTCGATCTCTCTCTCCCCACGATAACCCCTCCCTCAACCTCCAGCCGGGCCGCGCTCGCCCGCCCGGACCCACCTTCATCCCGATCCACATTCGACTCAAATTTGCCCCTCTCTCCCCCCCCCTCCCCTCCTTTCGTGAATTCTGCTCTATGCCAGACCCTCCCTTTTCTTTCTTCTCTTCCCGCTCTCCTCTGCTCGCTCCCTTCGATCGTCGGCGGACAGGCGGGGACGGAGGGGTTGGGGGCTGGGTTTTGGAACTGAGACGAAGGAAGGGTTCGAGTTGGGAAGAGGGTGGGAGAAGGAGCCAGCAGGCTGGAGGGGGAAGGAAATCAAAAGGGGGAGGGAAGGGAACGTCATGGGGGTTGACCGACGCGGATCCGTTTGGTGGAACGACTAAGGGAAATCAGGGATGCGATGGGACTGTTACACGCCCGGCTTTCCCTCTTTCACGGTTTCTTCCCTTTCCCGCGCAGATGGGAAGATGGGGAGTTTGGAATGTGTCCGACGGCGGGCAGCCAGCTGTGTGAGTTGGAATGGATCAGAGAGATTGAGCGAAGGGGGGGAAGGGAGGAGGGATTGAGGACAGACACCTTTGTCTCGTTTCGTCTCGGTTGATGGACGGATGGCATGCGCACGGACCACCGGACGGACGGACGGACGGGACAGACCGACATGGTAAGGAGGAGACCCCCTCTCTACCATGGATGTCAACGGCAAACCCTGTCCTCCCCTTCTCCGCAGCATGACCTTCCTTTTGTCCGTCACGGTGCAGGAGAAGCACGTACGGCGATCGACCGACCGACACCCACCTGCTCACTCCACTTTGCTCAGAGCCCGCCCTGCAGCCTTTGAATCGACAGCCAGGGTCCCGAGGGCCCGCGCCGCCCGGCACACGCACTCGGATCAAAGAGCGGGTCCTCCTTGATGGAAGCTGCTCAACAAGCCTCTTTGCGTGAAAGAAAAAAAAAATCCTCCTTGGGTCGGGTGGTTGGTCGGTCGACTCTCTGACCTATCCTGGCCTCATGGCCTGGCTTATCCTGCCGACTCACCGATCCGCACGGACGTTGACCTGCTTCGACGAATCGCGACGGGGTGCAAGTGCATGCATGCGTTCGGGAGAACCCCCTCAGCCACCTGCGCGCCGCCGCCGCTGCGTGCGTGCGTCCGTCCGTGGCGCTCGGTGGCCGGCGCTACTGACATGCTGACATGCTGTCGATGGCATCGGCTAGCTACTCGAGACGAACGGGGGCTCTCTCTGAGAAAGTCCCACGACAGGCCAGGCTAGGGCGTGACAGGATAAGGGGCACGTTGGCCCTTTCCTTCGGCATACAAGCATGCTTGATCACCCGCGCTCGGCCTTTGATCGAGCAATCGATCGGGACTTGACAGGCGAGACCAAACTTCTTCCTTCCCCCTTTCCTGCCTTGCCCCTCAGGAGGGCCCACCCTGGCCTGCCGCCTCGGTGGTCGACGTCTGGGAAGCAAAGATGAGGGGAAGGCACGGTTCGATTCGACAAGTCGGACGACCGGGACGGGACCGCCGGTCCGGAGGTCTCCCGTCGAGAAACGAGTAACACTCGCTTTTATGCCATGCCGGCCGTTTGTTGGGACGCGTCGGCCCACGCGCGCGCGCGCGCGAGGGGTCGGTCGGCCCTTCTTCGACTTTGACAGCTGATCAAGGGGCTCTTGCTTCCATGGATCGCGCAGTCACCCACCCACCTCTCACGTACGCCCTCGACAGCGCTGTCCCTTGAAGAGACCTCATCTAGACCCCCAGTTTGAGATCCTCGCGCTTGCCCCCCTTGTCTGACTGAGCGCTCAGCGGCTAATCGACCGACCGACCGACCGACAAAAGGGGCCTGCCTACGCGCGACAGGGTCGATCGATCGATGAACGCTGCACGCTGTCTAGTGCAGAGGTCCAAGCGCGCGCGCGCAACGCGACCCGCCCGCCGGCCGCCGCTCGACCGAGCTGAAACGCTTTACCCCTTTGAAGGGTGGGTCCGGCTGGCAGAGCGAGCCCCTTAATCGGCTCGGACGCGCCTCCCTTCACTCCTGTCTTCGAGCTCGCCTCCTCCCCGTTCACGCCACATGGATATTACGCCATGCGATGCTCGACCCGACAGGGAGGGTCTCCGGACCCTATGAAGTTGAGATCTTTTATTACCGGGCCCTTGAAAAGAGGCGAAGGAGGCGAGGGGACGCCTCCTTCTTCTTCCCTTCCCCATCTCGCTTCTCCTTCTTTTCTGCCCTTCAACCCCCCGCCTCCTTCCTTTCATCCTTCCTCCGTCCCGTAGGATGAAGCTGTCTCTCTCCCTCTCGGCTCTCGCCTGCCTGGTCCTCACCTTCGCACCCGATGCCGCCGAGGCAACCTGGGGGTACGCCGCCGCCGCCGCCCCTCATCGCCGGCCCTCGTGCAAAGAGAAAAATGGCAGCTGCCGGACCCTCCTCGGTCGCGAAGGCTTCAACTTCAGGATCGGTCACAGCACCCTCTGTCTGCCCCAGACGCCCCAGTGTGGCGAGCATGGCGTCACTTGTGACAACAAGCCCAAGGTCGATTACTGTCCGGAGAACTACACCTGGACGTTTTCTCCCTTTCTAAAGGCGCTCCTTCACGCCTTCCTTGGACTTCGGCCTGATTTGCTGACCCTTTCCTTCACCCCTTTTTGCCCACAGGGGTCGAATACCGCTTCGGTCTTGTCAACTGGTCCGGGTTTTCGAACCTGGCGTCCGGCCTCTAGCCTTTGTCTGACGATCCTTTCCATCTGCTTCTACAGGAAGCTCTGTGTGCCAACCAGCGGAGACAACGAGGACGACGACGACGATCCCGACTGCCTCGAAGGGGCTGTCTGGAAGGACGGCGTACGTCTCCGACCCCTCGCTCCTTTCGCACGAGCTACACTGACCCTCACCCCCTCTTCTCCCTTGACCCCGGCCCGAACGACCGATCGACAGCGCTGTCAGGTTGAGAACGACCACAACTGCAACTCCTCGACTCACTTTTGGTGGTCGGGCGGCGCGCGGTGTGGTCAGGCGACGACCAACCGGTGCGTCCCCCGGACGACGCCCTCCAAGGCCGTCACGCCCCCGGTCGAGGTCGGGACCTCGGCTTGCTGCCCGACCGGCTGGACCTGGTACAACTTTGGCGGCAAAAAGATTTGTGCCCCGCCCTCGCCCAAGATTCCTTCCTGCAAGGGCAAGCCGCAGTGCCCGAGCACGCATGGCTGGGATGGCTCAAAGGGTCCGTTCGCCCGTCGTCTCTCCCACGACGTCTGTCTTGCCCCTCCAACCCCCTTTGTCAAGCCTCACTGACTTGGCGCGCTCCTCCTCCTGATCGACCGATCAACGGCCGGCCTACCCGCTCTCCCAGGCTACTGCGTCAAGTCTCGCACCAAGCGCGCCCTCTCGTCGTCGGGCGAGCTCCTAGCCCTCGGTCGGCCCGACGCCGAGCTCTGCCCGGCGGGTCTCACCTCGTGTCCGATCGCGGGCGCCGGACCGGCTGCGTTCGAGTGCCTCGACCCCTTGGCGGAGCTCGAGTCGTGCGGCGGTTGCACCACCTTGGGCCAGGGCGAGGACTGCACGGCCATCGGTCGCGCCGGGTCGGTCGGGTGTGAGAAGGGCGTCTGCAAGGGTGCGATGCCTTCTCTTTTTGGCCTCTCCCCCCTTCCTCTTCCTCCCTCTCCGGCCTATCCATGGACGCGCGCTGACGGGGCGCTCTTCCTCTCTTCCAGTCTACACTTGTGTCCAAGGCCTTCTGCACAACAACTCGTGCATCGTTTGAGGCCCCTCCAACGTTTCTCCGAACGCTTCTTTTCTTCTCTTGACGCTACCCTGGACGATTACCTTTGGTCTCTTGCTTCTTTCAGCTCTCGTACACGTAACGCCTCGCACCCTTCGCAATCGTCCCTTCCCTCGGTGGTTTCCCTGCACACATGCTCCTCTAAACCACCGCGCCGTAATGACCTACCCTCGTACCTCCCCCTGACTTGCTAGCGGTGAAGCCTGCTCCTATGCTCTCATCAGCTCAAACATTTTCCAATGACTCTTATATGAGCGCTTGCCAATCTGCGCAAGGGTATCTCCAGGGGGATCGGAAAGACAGCGGTCATAGATCGAAGTCGTCGTCGTCGGAACTGCAAGGCGATGCGCGCGAGAAGGAGAGTCGAGAAATGAGTGCATAGGTCAGCTTGAACGGAGCACGACGGACAAGCATCACGCCAGCGATCCCGGACGTACTCCCTGCTCTTGCGCTGGAACTGAGGAAGGTGTCAAGAGAAGAGAAGGAGTAAGCGCCGGTTGCGACGCGAAGACATCTGAAAGGGGCTAAGCATCACGAACCGAGATCTTGCCTCCGCCACCGGTCGAGCCAGAGTTAGCGGCCTGCGCCTGGCAGCAATCAAGGGGGAGACCATTCAAAGTCAGGCAAAAGGGGAGGGGTGCAGGGGAGCCGGGGAGCCGGACGCACCTGTTCGAGGAGGCCGACGAGCTGATCGTCCGAGACGCGACCTCGGAGCTGACCCCCCTGGGCCATGCGCAGGAGGATCTGCTGGATCTGCTTCGCGACTGCCGGCCGGGTCATCGAGATGCGGCTCACTGGAGACAGGTAGGAGGAGCCACATGAGCAACGAGAGGCGGATCAAGGGGAAGAGGCAACGGGAAACGTACGTCGCTCACGCGCCTCGGGCTCGAGCACCGAGGCCATGATGGTCCGCATCTGCTCGTCCTCGGCCCGCTGCTTGGCTTCCTGCTCCTCCCTGCTCTGACCCTCGCCGCTTCCACCGGGCCCGCCTCCTGCGGGACCGCCAGGGCCGCCCAGCGGAGGGCCACCACGAGCGCCGCCGCCGCCGCCGCCGCCGGTGGCTTGGAGCTGGGCCATGCGCCGGGCGCGGATCTCGCCTGAACACGGGGGAGCGAGCGGGGTCAGGCTAGCCCGTGTCGCAGAACGTCTACTAGAAGGTGACACGTACGAAGCTCAGCGTCGTCGTCCATCGTGTGCTGCGAAAGAGGAAGAGAGACGAAAGGTAGGGAGGACGAGGTGATGGTTGAAAGGTCGAGCGTGAGCAGGACCAAGGTGTCCGTCTTCGCTCCTAACCGTCATCCTTGCCTCTTGACCATTCCACAGCTCAGGCTCGAACTCGGTCCGTGCAATTCACGTTAGGAATAACTGCCAGCACGCTGATCGACTCATCTGCGGCGATTCAGGTGTTCTACACAGCCGAACCTCAGAGGAGCGATCCTGGCCGCTGTTCGCTCGCCACCCTCGCACGCGTCCAAGCCCGCGTGTCCTTCACCCCTTTGCCTAGGACTAGGGTCCGCTGCTGTCGATGATGGCCGACCTCTCAAGGCGAGCTGTCTCTCCTTCCGCTGCTCCTGTCTCCGACTTGTCTGGCTCTACAGCTCTCCCCTCGCTCGATGGGCGAACAGGCCCGATTCCTTCAGCACTCCCGACCACGATGGGGGACGAGGCCGAGGACTCGAGCGCCGAGGTTGCTCGAGCTCACCGGGCCGTCTCTGAGGACACTGAGGGCCACAACTGCATCATCTGCCTCCAGACGATCGTCGACCGGACAGTCATCGTACGTCCTCGCATGCGTCTCCGCGTGTGCCCTTGTTGCCGGTCGCTGACTTGGCCGCGTGGGCTTCTTTCTTCGTTTCTTGCACTCTTCCGCCGCAGGTAACGTGCGGCCACGATCAACACTGCTTCCAGTGCCTAACCGTCTGGTCAGGTACGCCCCTGTGTGCAAGGATACCCTGTGTTTCCTCCTGTCGCTGACGTGCGCCTACCATCGCCGCAGACCAATCGCGCAAGTGCCCGCTCTGCTCGAGGCCGATGGGCGACTACTTGCTGCACGAGCTCGAGTCGCGGCCGCCCTATGTCAAGGTGCGTGCGCGGCGCTGTCACTAGCCATGCCGCTTGTCCTGATTAAGAACCTCCTTCGCTTGCTCCCCGCCAGTACTTCCTGCCGCCGTTCGTCAAGCCCTCGACCGCCCATCCGCAGCACCCCGCGCTGCCTCCGGCGCGACGCCGTCAATATCCGCACTCGAGGCGGACGGAGCGGGCGGCGAGCGAGGAGGGCGACTTTGAGCGTCGGCTCGAACGGCGACGAGAGATCTACCGCTACGGCCTGTACGCCAAGGTGCGTAACCCTTCGAGCGCGCTCAATGGAGGGCAGCAGTCACCTGACCCACCAATCCCGCTCGACAGCACATCGCAAGCAATCCGACGACGCGCTACAAGCCTGCACCGACGCCGGCCCAGTTTGCCGCGAACCCCGACCTGATTTCCCGCGCCCAGGTCTTCCTGCGGCGCGAGTTTCTCGTCTGGACCGGCATCGACACCGAGTTTATGGTGACGTACATTGTCGGCCTCATGGAGAGCATCGACATCCGGAGCGACGCTGCCGTCCGGCTCCTCCGCGATTTTCTCGACGTCGGCGCCGAAGATGTCACTGAGGCTGGCGGTCGGGCCGAGCACTTTGCTCACGGTCAGTCTCGCGTCGTCCTTCTCCTGTCCATACGACGTCGCGCTGACAAGACGGCTCATTTCCTTTCGCCAGAGGTCTACTCCTTCCTGCGCTCGCCCTTCCGCGACCTTAAGCTCTACGACGCCGCCGTCCAGTACGACCCGGTGCCCTCATCGTCCCGCTCGCCGATCTCGCCGCCGTCTTCTCGGCCGGGGAGCCGGGTCGACCGCGACGCTCTGTCAAACAGAGACGAGCGATCACACGCCCGGCTGGCGTCGGCCTTTGAGAACCTTGTCGACGACGGCCGTGGCGGGCTCGGCGAGGCGCTTGGTGGCTCGCACGGGCGCGTCGTCCGTTCCGGAGCCGACGATGACAACTCGGCGAGCGAGAGCGAGAGGTCTGCCCAAGGTCTAGGTCGTGGCCGGAGTCAGCATCGCAGCATGAGCCGCAGTCTCAGCCGAAGCCGTAGCAGGAGCTACGACAGCCAGGTCAGAGCGTATCCGGTGGGTCACGTCGTTCCTGGGCTTTCCCGACGATTTGTGCCATGCTGACCATACGACTGCCCCTTTCTGCTAACTATCAGCGCGATCGCTACAGTCCCGTCCGTTCGCGTTCGCCGGGTCCGCCGCGTCAGCGCGGTAGTCAGCACCGCTCGCGCTCGCCGCTCCCCCCTCGTCCGCGCCACAGAGGGCCGCCAATCAGCCCTCGTCGCTATGACCGGTACGACGCCCGCCCGCAATATACTTACCAACGCTTTGACCGGAGAGGCGAGTGGCATCGGAACGACGACCTCGAGCGGGTGCCGCGAAGCGGTCGCGCGGCCCTACCCGACCAGGGCGCCGTCTTTGACCAGCGTGGGCCGAGACGCTTCGGCGGCCCCCTCGGCGACCGGCGTGGAGGTCCTCCTCGGTCGCAGCCACTCCGGCAACCTTACAGCGGTGCGCGGCCGCCCTCGGACGGCCACGAGCTCATGAAGGGCGATGCGCTCGGCGAGGGCATGCGGGCCTGGTCGGCCGCTGATGCCGCAGCAGCGCCCGTCATTGCGTTGGAGCCGGCTGGTCCAACACCTCAAGAGGCCGACGCGCATGCCGCCTCGAGCCTGATCGGCCGCATCGCCGGCCTAAACGGCACGGCGCCGCCAACCGGCCCTCGTAACGGCCGAGGGGCGACGACAGCGGCAGCGGCAGGCGGCGCCTTTGGCATCCGCGGCGCCGCTCGTCAGCAGCCTGGCCCGATCGCGCCTCGGTCAGCGACGACGCCAGCCGACGGCAAGATAGCACCAGTCAAGGCCCAGGGCGCGCCCAGGAACGTCCTTCTCCAGCGTCTGGCCGAGGCAAAAGCCGACGCCCTGCGCGTCTCGGCTCTCAAGGCTGCGCGAGTGGCCGCGGCGACCGAAACCGAGCCCGCTCCTGCGCCGCCTGCCCCAGTCGACGAGGATGTAAGGACTGGCATCTCCGTCACGCCGCTGAAGCGGGCGCCCAGGAAGCCCGACGTCTCTGCCCTCAAAAGCCGAATCCTCGAGCGTCTGCAGGCCGAGCGACGAGGTGATGGCAGCAACGGCGACGGCGGCGGCGACGGCGGTGATGGCGAGAGTGAAGAGCAGGCTCTCCGACGCAAGCTGCTTGAGCGTCGAAAGCCTCAGGCTCCGGTCGGCTCGCAAGAGGCGACGCCCAAAGATTGATGCGCGCCTCTCGTACGTACACCCGAGTCGTCCGGTATCCGATCCCGGTTGCTGAGCCGTGCCAAGGTGCAGTCGTGATTTGCTAGTCGGGGGTCAGCGATAAGTACAGAGCGTTGGCACGTGCACAAGCAAGGTTCAACCCGGCGCCGCTCAAACGTCCGACTTTACCTAGACTAATTACGTCCGAGGGACATGGTCTCGGGCGGTCATCGGCCACGCGTGTCGTCGCGCTCAAAAGGCAGACGACGGTTCGAGCAGGACGGGCGCGTGATCATTGCATGCTGCTGGACGCTCGACGACAGTGGGCCCTGTTTTCTTCCTGCTCAGATCTGTACACGCTCGCCCAGTGACCCAGGGTCCCTGGCTACGTACTACTCTCATCAGACACTCGCCAGCGCGGCCGCCATCTGCGTCCCTTTCATTCTCCCAGTCCCCTTCTTGATCCCGGTCCCTTCGACATGCGGCACCCGGCCGACAACAGCGTTCTGACTCCCGGGTCCCTGCTGTCGTCGTCTCGCCATGCAGTCCTTTGCCCGGGTCTTCTCTCACCTCGTTGCCCTCCTTCCCCTTCATTCTCCCGGTCCTGCTCTGGGCGAATCGTATCCCTCCGGCCACTGCTGCTGCTTTCGGCACGCAGCGACTGCGCGGCGGCCGAAGGGGCTGGCCCCCGCAGAGCGCGCTCCCGGTCCTCTACTCCTGCCTATCTTCCCGGGTGCCTCTGTGGCCGGCCCGACGACGACCGTCGATCATCCGGACGGCGGCGAATGCTCTCTGCTGTCAATGGTGCTGTCAGATGTCTCTTGCGGTAGGCGTCGGACTAAGGTGGGCATGATAACCGGACAGGGCTGGTACGAGCCAATCAAAGCGGCGACGATGGAGTCTGGCAAGCAAGCAAGCGAGTGGAGGGGTTGGGTGGGGAAAGCGAGCGATTATGACGACGGTTCAACCGGATAAGCCAAGCACAGCGACGTCAAGGCAAGCACGCAGGCGATAGAGGAGCGACCGGCTGGTGCGAGCCGGCCGGACCGCACGAAAAACAGGCGCCCAGAGGGAAGGACGTCTCTGACGTCGGTGTAAAATCTTGCTCGACCGGGGCAGCCGGACGCCCAGCTTCTCATCCCCTTTGTCGCAGCAGAAGAGCCGACGGTGGCTGGGCACTGGGGCTGCCGTTGCCGCTCATGCTGGCTCGCAAATGGCGTTGCAGCTCTCGCCCTCTGATCTGTGCCCCGGATTTGGCCGGCCTTGGCAGGATCGACTGTGGATTTTTAATCTCGGACCATCTTGGAGCTCGGCCGCGCGACGCCGGCCGCCGCCCTCACGCCATGACGCGTGCGAGCGACGCCGGCTACGCGCGTAGCCGACGCTAGACGCTGGTGCGCGCGCCAGGCGGCGGAGTTTCGCGCGTCCGAGGTGGTGGGCTGAACGGCTCATCCAGCAGCTCGCCAAGACGGACGACAGGCAGACAGGTCGGGCCCGCACACGAGGGCACCCGGAGCTGGCCCCTCCTCCGGCCGTCAAGGGAAGGGGGACCGGGAAGACGGTCAAGGGGCAAGGGGCAAAACGAGGGGCGGCTGTTGCGGGGCCAACCGCCCCACCGCTAGCTCGTCCTCTCCGCTCCCTTCCTCTCCCGGAAGGGGAGCCGCAAAACTCCCGGTCCTGTACGTCCGGTGGTCGTCCGTCGGGCGGCTCGGCGGCGTGCGGCCCTTCGAAGGGAGGTGGGCGAAGGGGTCCGCATAAAGGGCCAGGAGGAACAGGGCCGGCGCTTTTTTCTTCCCTCTCCCAACTCCTCTTCCTTCCCTCGTCTCCCTCAAGCTACACTTCCCTTCCCGTCTTCAAGAATGACGGCAGCAGAATACGCAGAGAAGCCTCAGCCGGTGGCCGTCGCGCCCAAGAAGGTCAACAAAGTCTGGCCCGCCAACGTTAGTCCCCGCTCCATTCTCGTCTTGCCCCGTCTGCCCCGCCATGCAGCACACTGACTGCCCCTCCGTTGTTCTATTCTCGCCCTTATCCTGATTAGACGAGCCCCAAGCGATGGATGGGCCTGCGCGGCACCAAGCTCATCAACGCCATCACCCTGACGGCCACGATGGGCTTCCTGCTCTTCGGCTACGACCAGGGTGTCATGGCTGGCATTATCAGTGCGTGCTCGTCCGCCACTTGAAGCAATCACAAACCTCGATACTGATCGCTTTCTCTAACACATCCCAAAGCCGCCAAGGTCTTCAACAACGACTTCAAGCAGACGCTCGCGAGCGGCCCCGACGACGTCCACACGGCCACGATCCACGGCACAGTCACTGCCGTCTACGAGGTTGGCTGCTTCTTTGGCGCCATGGGCGCCTTCTTCATCGCTGAGAAGCTTGGCCGGCGCCGCATGATGTGGCTTGGCTCGTTTATCATGTGCATCGGCACACTCATCCAGGTCACTGCAATCCCCAACAAGAACGGCTTCCTCCAGTTCATGATCGGCCGTGTCATCACCGGCCTTGGCAACGGCGCCAACACGGCGACGATTCCCTCGTGGGTCGCCGAGTGCTCCAAGGCCCACAACCGTGGTCTCCTCACCTGTATCGAGGCCTCAATGGTCGCTGTCGGCACCTGCATCGCTTACTGGATTGACTTTGGTCTGTCTTACGTGCCCAACTCGGTCTCGTGGCGTTTCCGTGAGTGTCTTCAACACTTAACCCCCTGTTCGAGCAATACCAGTGCTCGGCACGTTGCTGATGCTCTTTATCTTTGCCCTCTCCTTGCAGCCATCGCTCTTCAGGTCGTCTTTGCTGCCCTCCTCTCGCTCGGCGTCTGGCTCCTGCCCGAGTCGCCCCGCTGGCTCTTCGTCCACGGCCACTACGACGCCGCCTCGCAGGTCGTTGCCGACCTCAACGACCAAGAGCTTGAGGATGAGGACACGCAGCGCCAGATCCGCATCATCGTTGAGGGCATCAACGCTTCGGCCGGCGCTGCCGCGGGCGTGACCTACAAGGAGCTCTTCGTCGGGGGCAAAAAGCAGCACTTCCGGCGCATGGCCGTCGGCGCCTCGTCCCAGATCTTCCAGCAGCTCGGCGGTTGCAACGCCGTTATCTACTACGCCACCGTCCTCTTCGAGCAGAACATGGGCTTCGAGACGCGCATGGCCCTCATCCTCGGTGGCGTCCTTTCAACTGTCTACGCCGCCTCGGCCCTCACCTCGTTCCTCTACGTCGAGCGCGCCGGCCGCCGTAAGATGTTCCTTGTCGGCTCAGCCGGCCAGATGGTCGCCATGTTCATCATCTTCGGATGCATCCTCGCCAACACGCCCTCGTCCCTTAACGGCGCCGCCTTCGGCCTTTTCCTTTACATCGTCTTCTTCGCCACGACCTGGCTCCCTCTCCCTTGGCTCTACCCTGCCGAGCTCAACCCGCTCCGCATCCGGACCAAAGCCAACGCTGTCTCGACCATGTCCAACTGGTGAGTCGGAGGCAAAACTGCTTCCGAGTTCTAGGTGCACAAGACCTGACCCATCTCTTACCTCTTGCCATCCATCCCTCAGGCTCTTCAACTTTCTCGTCGTCCAGGTTCTGCCGACAATGACCGCTAGCATTAAATCTTATACGTTCTTGATCTTCGCCATCGCCAACGCTATCTTCATTCCTATCATCTACATATTCTACCCGGAGACGAAGGGCCGGACGCTCGAGGCCATCGATCGTGAGTCGCCCCTCTTGTCGATGTCTGCGACACGACAGTCGCGCTGACCAGCGCCAACTTCCACCCTGCAGTCATCTTCGCCAAGGCTTACGACGAGAAGGTTCGACCCGTTCACAGTGAGTCTCAATGTCCATGACGCTGGTGGACGCTGTCGAAAGTAATGGCGCTGATCCCTTTCTCCTTTCCCGCAGTCGCCAAGACGATGCCCTCGCTCACCGACGCCGAGGTCGAGAACGACCTCCTCCGTCTCGACGTCCACGGCACCGGCCACGGCGACGTCGCGGAGAAGGGCCGCGCTGGCCGTGGATTTGGCGACGACTCGTCCTCGGACGGCGACGCCACCGCCCAGGGCTCGCCCCGCGCGACCGGCGACTTTGCGCAGGAGCTCAAGGCCGACCGTGCCGCCGACCAGAACCCGATGCTCAAGAGCTAAGAGGACTCGTTGCATGAGAGGAGCCATCGCCTCCCCTCCACGTTCACCCCTTCCTCTTGCATTCATCTTTCCGCCGACTTTACAGGCGCATGTAGCATCTTCTTACGCCCCTCTCACCCCCATTACAACACCTACTTCTCCCCTCGCGCTCTCGATCGTTACTTAGAATTGCAGGCAGGGCGGAGAGAACCAACACCCTGTATCTGCTATAGAGGACCCCCCTCTCGCTTCCAAATGGCTGCCCTGTGCACCGACCTCAGTCGATCTCGCCCATCTCGTCGGCGCCGCCGCAGAATCTGATCCCTTCCTGAGAAACCTCATCGATCAAGATGCCTCGTCACCCTCCTCCGCCTGGCCTGCCTCTTTCTTTCTCGACCTGAACAGGCACGGATTGGAGTCAGCTCGGGGTAAAGAAGAAGATGGCAGCCGGCGACACTCACTGGACGACCTTGTCAATCAGGCCGAAACGGAGCGCCTCCTCCGGGTCGAGGAAGAAGTCGCGCTCAAGCGCGAGCTCGTACCGGCGCATGCAGTCCTCCTTACTCTCAAGGTCACCGTCCACGCCGCCATCCGTTTTGGGTACGCGGCAGTGCTCGGCATAGATCTCGGTCAGGCGTGTGCGCGTCTTGAGGATCTCTTCCGCCCGGATCGCAAGGTCGGCGGCCTTGCCCGACGCGCCGCCCGAGGGCTGATGAATCATGACGCGCGACCGCGCGAGACATGATCGGTGACCCTTTGCGCCTGATGAGGGAGGCAACACGCGAGCAAGTCGAAGGGGTCAGGTCTTGCGCTGGCAAGGTCGCTTCGCAGCTGGGTCGAGCGAAGCACCTCCGGCGAGTAGGAGAGAACCCATCGATGCCGCCTGGCCCATGCAGAACGTATGTACTGGACTCGAGATGTACTGCATCTGCGGTACAGCAATTCGATGGTTCCACTGGGGTCAGCCTAAGTTGTCAAGGGTTTGGATGATTGAGGGACGAACGGTGTCGTAGATGGCGAGGCCAGACGAGACGACCCCACCGGGGCTGTTGATGTACATCATGATGGGCTTCTTGGGATCGATCGCCTCGAGGTAGAGTAAGGACGCGACGATCAGGGTCGACATGGTGTCGTTGACCTGTCGAGTAGGGAGAGAGGTGCGAGTTAGCGCGTGTAAGTGATTGCCCAAGCGCAGCCGCGCCGCTTTCCAAGACTAGAGAACGACATACCGGTCCGACAGAGAGAACGCGCTCCTTGAGCAGCCGCGAGAAGATGTCAGTCTGATAGCCTCCCCGTCGGGTCTGTACCGCGCGTCAGGCCACACATTCGGGTCAGCGACAGCGTGTGCGTGGGCAACTGGGAGCTGGGCTGCGTGCGCGCAGGAGGACCTGACCGTGTCCTCGACGTAGGGGATGTGGATTGCCCGTCGGCTTTCGGCGCTGCGGGACAGCGAGCCAGATGGCCGGGTCGGGAGCAGACAAGAGGTCGAGGCTTTTGAGCTGAGCGTGCTTGAGGCAGGACGGACGAGAGCCGGCGTCGTAGGGAGCGCAGGCAGCGACCCTGCCCGAAAGAGCTGGGCGCCTGCGACGGAGATGGCGCTACTACGCATAATCGTATTGAAACGAGAGGCAGCAAGACGGGTGCGACCAAGCTTCTGGACCGTTTGGGAGATTATGGAGAGAAGGAGAGGCGAAGAAGGGCGGTCGAACTGGAACAAAGCTCGAGATGGTCGTCGAGGAGGTGCAGGTAGCTCTTGATGCAGGCGGCTCGCCCGCAACGTCGACCCCTCCTGTGTTGCCCCTCGGCTCCGTTCCCCGGTCGCTTCTCGCTGTCGCAGGGTAGCCCTATCCTCCTTCAGGTCACTAGTCGTAAAAGACAAGCCGGACCGTCTCGCTCGTTCACCATCGAGAGCGCTCTTCGATCGCTCAAGGTGAGAAGTGGCTGTAATCGTCCGCCGAGCAGGGACTTCGTGTCGTGACGCCGCCGCCGCCGCCGCACTCGTCCAGGACGAACGACAGAGAGCACGCACGCGCACGGCGGCCGTCGATGGAAGTCGCTTTGCACCGACGACTGACATCGCGGTCTACTTCTCCGTCTGATTCTGTAGCTGCCCTCTTCACACTCTGGCCCGACTGCCCGTGGTAGCGACGACAGCCCCGGTCAACTCGTCTCTGCGGTTCGGCGGCACGCCTAGACGCCTACCGTTCCTAGCGACAAGACTCTCTTAAAAACACGACCCGTCTCAACCCCCCGAAAGGCCATCGCCAGGCCCTCGTAGCCGACACGGCCAGTCATCCGTGATGTCGTGGGACCGGTCGCGCTATCAGAGCTCGCGCTCGTACCCGGTCGCCTCGGGCAACGCTATGCTGTCGTCGTCCGGCCGGCCAGCGTCTTACGCAACGTCGTCGTCCGCGGCCCGTTCAGCTGCCTCTCCTCCCCCTTCCGATAGGCTCCCGCCGCTTGAGAGCTCATCGGGCGGCTCATGGAGCAGGTCGCGGACTGAGCGCGACGAGCGCTCGACCGCCGCCGCCAGCGGCTCGACCTCGTCGTCGAGGAGGGACGATCCTGGCTGGGACGCCTTTCGGCGAAACGGCTCGTCCTCAAGCGCATCGCACCACCACCACCAACACCACTACCTTTCTACCGACCTGCCTCCTGTCTCCTTGTCAGCTTCCTCGTCATCGTCCTCGACGCTCGCGCCGCGGCGCTCCGAGCCGTCAAAGCTCGACCGCTGGGACTCTGGGCCGTCTGCGTTGGGCCTGCCGCCGCCGCGCCCAGCACGCCCGTCACCGCCCCCCTCACCCAAACCGCCAACGGCGCCTAAGCGCTTTTCGGCGACAAATTGGGGCTCGGCCAACGAGCCTGCCGTCCAGGAGGAGAAAGTCGTTCCGAGGCGGTTCGGCCCCGTCCCTCTCGGCCCAGCTGCTGGCTCGGGCCCGCCAGGTGGAGCGTGGGGGAGGCCGAGCACGCTGAAGGCCCCTACCGGACCGGCAGCGGCCGTACCTCTCGGTCCTCAAAGCTACGGTCCAGCTGCGTCGAGAGCTCAGCGGGGTCCAGACAGCCCCGTCGTGCCCACCGGCCCGTCTCGCGACCGGTACGTTGCCAGTCGTGTTGATGTTTACTCGCATATAACTGATGGCTATAATGCCTTCCTGCAGAGCTCCACCAACCGGTCCCAGTCGAGGCGGTCGTGACGAACGCGATCATTCGCCGCCGCGAGCGCCGGCCAAGCACTCGTCATCGTCCTCCCATCGTGACCGGTCGAGGGACGGCCTTAGCACTGCTAGTCGCCCACGGCGCGAGTCCCCGGACAGAGATCGCGACAGCACTCGGGAACGGGACAGTGCCCGAGCACGCGACGTCGCTCGGGAACACGACACCGTTCGAGAACGCGATAGCATACGAGACCGGGAAGTCGGACGGGACCGCGACGCTGGCAGACCTCGCGACGTCGACCGGGAACGGGATCATGCACGGGATCGCGACCACACTCGGGATCGCGACAGCGGCTCGTCGCTCGCAGTTAAACGCGAACGTTGGCCGACAGCTCCCAGTTCCGAGCGCGACGAGAAGAGGGCCAGGCGATCGCCAAGTGTAGTCGAGGCGCCCGGTGGGCGGGATCGTGAGCAAACTGCAAGGCGAGACGATCGGTCTGACGATCGTAGCAGCTGGTCAACAACCTCACGGCCTCCAGTCGGCTCAGCCGTCGACTCTGGCTGGGGTCAAAGAGGACGAGGCGGAGGTCGGTCCGGTCGGTCGACCCGTCAACCTCACCCGACTGCCCCTTCAAATTCGGCGCGCGGCGGTCCCGTCGAGCTCGACGCCTTTGGCCGGCCTCGGCGCGACTATCGATCGCCCAGTCCCGACATGGAGGAGATCCGGCGCAAGCGCAAGGAGCTCGCCGAACGCGATGAGGCCGAGCGGGCACGGGCTCGCGAGGAAGAAGTTCGCGAGCGCCGCGAACGTGAACGCGAGAAGGAGAAGGAGCGGAAGAGGGCCGAGCGCGAGGACTGGGTCCGCCGCCAGGAAGAAGCGGAGATCGAGCGCGAGCGTCAGGTCCGCCTGGCCGAAGCAGCGGCTGAGCAAAGGAGACGCGACGCCGAGGCGGTCGAGGCCGAGCGGGCTAGGCAGGCAGCCGAACGGGCTGCCAGAGGCCCGACACCACCGCCCGCGGTCGCACAGCCGCCGCCGACAGTCTCGCACGCCCCCATCAAGATCTCGCTCGGCCGACGTCGGAGCTCGTCCAGTGCAGTCGCTCATCAGGCCCCGACACCGCCTCCCCGGCAGGAACAGGAGCCTGCATATCGTCCCGAAGCGAGCCGCTCCAAGGACTCCCGTCACCACAGCCCATCATCCGCGATGTCGACCAGGGGCCAGCCGACGCCCGCGCAGACTCCTTCCGAGGCCGATGAGGGGCGGCGTGACAATAAAGCCGTCCCCGACGTTGTCCGGTCCGCTTCGAAAGCGCCGGCTGCTCCGCCGGAACCCCGTCGGCCGCGCGAAACGTACGAGAAGCTCGCCCAAGTCGGCGAGGGCACGTACGGCAAGGTTTACAAGGCTCGCAACACCGAGACGGGCGCCTTTGTCGCGCTCAAGCGGATTCGGATGGAGGGCGAGCGGGACGGCTTCCCCGTGACGGCGATGCGCGAGATCAAGCTGCTCCAATCGTTGCGGCATCCAAACGTCGTAGCCCTGCACGAGATGATGGTCTCGCAAGGTGCGTCTGCCGGCAGGTTGAAAGCCGACCTCTCCCGCTGCCTTGCTGACACTGCCGTCAATTCCTCTGCTATCTGCACCTCCCCACCCCTCTCCTTCCTTTTCTCAGGCGCCTGCCACATGGTTTTCGAGTATATGGACCACGACTTGACGGGCATCCTGTCGCAGCCGCAATATGTCTTTGACGCCAGCCACCTCAAGTCCTTCTCGCACCAAATGCTTTCCGGCCTCGCCTACCTGCACGACCGGGCCGTCCTCCACCGCGACATGAAGGGCAGCAACATCCTCGTCAATGCCCAGGGCGAACTCAAACTCGCCGACTTTGGCCTCGCCCGCTTTTACAACAAGCGCCGCGTCGCCGACTACACGAACCGCGTTATCACCCTCTGGTACCGGCCGCCCGAGCTCCTACTCGGTGCGACTGAATACGGGCCTGAGGTTGACACATGGAGTGCCGGGTGCGTCGTCCTAATATCAAAGCCCTCAGGCTTCCCATTGCTGATCACCGCCTACGTCCCTCCCGCTTCAGCTGCATCATTCTCGAGCTCTTCTCCAAAAAAATCCCGTTCCCCGGCACTGACGAGATCACTCAGCTCGAGCGCATCTACGACGTCTGCGGTACGCCGCTCGAGTGTGACTGGCCGGGCCTAACGGAGCTCCCGTGGTACGAGCTACTGCGCAAGACGGATGCCCCGCTGCCGAGCCGTCTCGAGGAGCTGTATTCAAGGTGCGATGGCCTTGACTTGTTGCTCCCTGATTACATGTCGTCCGCTGACATGCTCTCTGCCGCCTTCAGTATGCTATCCCCGGGCGCCCTCGAGCTTGTTCGCGGCCTGCTGACGTATGACCCGACGAAGCGGCTGTTGGCCGAAGCCGCGCTCGCCATGCCTTACTTTACGACCGAGGCCCCGCCAATGCAACTCCCTTCGCAGTACGTTCTCACATCTGCCCGCACTTCCGCACTTGATTCGCTTCCCTCAACCCTCCCTTCCTCGCCGGGTGTTAATCCATCCGCCACCCCCTTTTCCAGTCTCGCCGAGGTCGGCGGCGAGTTTCACGAGCTCGAGGCTAAGCGCGAGAAGGCTAAGAAGCGGGCCAAGGGCAAGGCCGAGGGTCGCTCGACGTGAAAGGGTCGTCGGATTTATTGAAAGAGACCTTATTGTAAATCGGCTGCGTCAGAAGGGTGTCATCGGGGACGGTGAGTTCGCGGCTTAAGAAACAGCCGTCAGACGAGCAAGCTGAAAGGGGAAGGCATGCGCAGCAAAGACCCTTTCAAGCGCTGTTCGATGGCTTGCTCGCGCCCTCCCTTTCCACGCCTACCTCATCCAACAGCCCATCGAAAGTATCATGTCTCTACCTGAGCTTTGTACGTCTGCACATTCCTGCCTGGCCTGAACGGCCTTGCGAGCAATGCCCTGACCCGCCGCTCGCGTTGCATGTCAGGCCAACTGTCGAGTCATCCCTCGCCTTACTTTAACCCCCCCCCCCCCGCCCCCCTCCTCCCTTGCATGCCGCCTTTCACGTCATGTCTCACATCCCGGGGAGGTCATTTGCCAGATGTTTGGATACTACCGCCGCCGGCCGACAACAGACGATCTTGATCTGTACCACCTCTTTGATCGGAAAGTAGTCCAGGCCGTTGGGACTTTTGTCTCTTTCGGCGACACGCAACGGGAGTCTCTATTGTCAGATTGAGACCGGGCAGGTAAAGGACTTGGCCATCAAGCCCTCTTCGTCAGGCGCAGACTCGTCTCGGCCGTTGCTCTTCCAGGACGTGTTCTGCAGCGAATTCATTGTCGACACACACTTGCCTGCTTGTATAGCAGCATCCGCCCCTCGTTCGCTCGTCACTTCTCGAGGCCCCGCCGTCGATATACTCAAACCTCACTAGTTTTGCGCCGGCCACAGTGCTGGACACCTGAGTTACAAAGTGGTCTGGCGCGCAACGTTACCGCCATGCACACGCTTCTTCCTAGTGTGATCACCGACCTCCACCTCAGGTTCCTGTCCCCGAAGAGCGAGCCAGCGTTTGCGCGACTCTTTGTGCGGTCAATTTGAGGGGCAGCGCATCTGAAACTCACCCTAATTGACATGCCAATCGGCATCACCCGTTCATCATGCTTGCCAGTCCGATGTCAAGAAGACGCACTTCCCCGCTTACGACCGAGATCGACACCTGACAGACTTTATGCACCGCTCGTCGATTGAATGTGCGAGCAGCACATTGCGATGCGCGTCAGGCAGGCAGTAGGTGCCTTCAACCTTCAAGGTCTCGATCAGCTTCGGCGCATAGGGGTCGAAGTCGTGTTTGCTCAGTGATCATGGTGGATCAGATGATTTGGGCTCAGTCCCCAAGTGAGCCTACTGGCCCATGCGGAAGATGCTCGTCGGACGCGAGGTTGAGCTTGTCATCATTTCCACTTAGAAGCCATCGCCCTGAATATCTGCAACTCGTTTCAGAAGCAGGCCTTGCGCTTCCTTCCTCACCATCCTTAGCGTACGCGAGCGGATAAACCATTTCTCCTGATCAAATCAGGCCCGCCTATTCCGTCTCGACCTTCGAAGTCCCCTTTCACAGATGTTGTTGAACGACGTATATCGGTGGGCAAGACATTCCAGATGGAGGGGGGCAGACATTAGGCAGGCCCCCCGAAGAGAACGAGATTGGTACATAGCAACTCTAAGGAAGGAAGGGGGCGACAGGCGCGAAGGGAGGGTAGGAGCCACAAGGGCGGGCAGGTGTTGAGTCAGGTGCGAAGAAGGGGCAAGGGAGGGAAGGGTCCGAAGACGGGCAAAAGAGGGAGCAAGGGGTTGAAAGGAAGTGGCAGGCAAGAAGGGGAGGGGCAGCGGTTGGGAACGAAGGTGGGGGCGTGCATGCGATGCGCAAAGGCCGGGTATGAGGTTGGTCGGACGGGTTCAGAGCTGGATCCGGTGCAGGTGATTTTACAAGGGCGGCAGAGGTAGGACGACGGGGGCGGATGAGGTTGGCTAGGTGAGCAGAGCGCTGACGAGGCCGAGCCCGAGCGCTGTCGAGCCGGCCACCGTTGCCCAACTCGACGTTCGTCGAGAGCCGGCCGACGTCGTGCCCACCCGGGCCGCAGCCCTCGCCCGGGTCGAGGAGATGAAGGTGCGAACGCTGGCAAGCTCCATGCCCTCCTCCTCGTTGAGGGCGCCGGTGCTGTTGGCGCCGACATGCTCGTAGTTCGTCAGCCGAACCGTTGGCGAGACGAGGCCGGCGTACTGCGTGCAGCCATTTTGGAGGGCTGAGCGAAGGGATGCACGTAAGAGGTGAGCAGATCGTCAGCTGCTGGGGACCTAGTTTCGAGTGTTTCGAGTGCATGCGCATGCAAGCGTCCGGTTGAACGCACTTGTGATCTGCGAGCTGAGGTGGGCGAAGCGCGTTTCCGGTATTGAGTTCTCGTCGCCATTCTGTGGGGGGCCAAGTGAAACGGCGTCGTCAGCAAAGGACAGCGACGGGATGCGTCTGACTGAGGAAGGGAGCATGACGCACGATGAGCAGGCAGTTGATGCAACCGAGCTGGAGCGAGCGAGCGCTGACACGACGTCAGTGGCAGAGGATGGCGCAGCAGAATATTTTGGCGAGGGGGAAACGCACGAAGGAATCCATCATCTCGGTCGTGCAGAAGGGCTCGTTGCAATTCCTGGGAGAGAGGGTAGAAGACAAGGGGGTTCAGGGGGGTTGCGGATGAAACCAAACACACGGCGACCCGGAAGGAAGCCAGCAGGGTTGAGGCACGGCACGCACTGGACGATCTTCAGCCGGACGCAGGTCTGAAGCAAGCACAGAGACAGAGGAAAAGACGTCAGCTTGCTGCTGAGTGGGTGGCCAGGGAGCAGCAGGTCGCAGAAGGCTGACCGTCTCGATCCCTGTCCAGGCGGTGCATGCTGGCCGGCAGACCTCCGGCGTGAGCTCGAGCAACGACCCTGTCCTGGCCGCATGCGTCGTCACGCCGGCCGAGGCATCCGGACCGAGGGCAATGTGAAGCGCCATGAGCGTCGACGAGGCGAACGTCGCTGGCGTCGCTGGTGGACTGGCCGCTGAGGTTGAGCGAGCGAGCGAGCGAGCGAGCGAAGAAGGGAAGGGCACTAGAGTTCAGCGCCTGAGGGCTGACGGGGCGCGCGTCCCTCTGGTTTCTCCTCGATCAACAGCCTTGACCCCTGCAGCGAGCGGGCAATCAGTTGATCACAAAAGAGAGACGGACCTATCGGACTCGAGGCGCAGAGTAGGAGGAGCGAGCTCAGGAGAACGGCCGACGGCAGACGCCGTGTTGACGAGGGCCCGGCGGCGGAAGAGGCTGGGCGCATGGGCGGGCGCGCGAGAGGGAAGGACGCGACAAGGGGAGGGGAGGGACGGAGCGGCGGGCCGAAGGAACGAGCGGGCGATTGGGCGTCGTCCGAAGGGGGAGGCGCACGAAGTGGAGGAGAAGAGAGGAAGGGAGAGCTGCAAAGGAGGAGGGTTGGCCGACCGAGACCAAACTGTAAGTAGAGGAGGGTGCGAGGAAGTGGCCCGATAGGGCAGGACGGGATGGCCCTGCTGCTGGCGCTGAACGCTCCGGGCGGTCTCGCCGCGCACGCCCAAACGGCCGTCGATCGCGCTTCTGTCCCACGCCCCGGACCCGCAGGCCGGCGCCCACCCCCGCACGGTACGTACACAGCTCAGGAAAGCTGCTTCGACCCTATCCAGTCTGCAGGCAGCGGCGGGAGGGACGTCTCACAGAGCGGCTCCTCCGCCTCCTCCCCTCGTCTGCTCTTCAGCCGACTCCGGCAGCCAGCCGCACCTATCATCGCCCTTCGCTCGCTTTTGCTTTTTCCCCCGTCGGGCGCCCAGCCTTCCCCGGCCGTCGGCCCCTGTAAAGCCGGGAAATTAACAAAGCTCCCTTCCCACCTCCGGCCGGAAGCGCCCCACGCGATGCGGCATCCGGTCGCTCAACAACACGCCCCGCGCCGACCGGTTCGACCCCTGTCCGACCAGCTGCAAGCCATAGTCAAGAGGTCCGACTCCCACCCGGCCGTTTATTAACGCCTGCGACCGCTATCTCTCGGCCTGCAGGTTCATTTCCTTCACTCGTATCGGGGAAAGGAGGCATCGAAAGCTCTCTATCGGCGCAAGGCCGGGGGAGGGGGTCTATTGGAACTTGGCCAGGTCCTCAGACGAGAGTCCCTCAATGACACCGCCCTTGGTAAAAACGGCGCCGGAGAGCGCCTCAAGGCCCTCACCGGCATACGTGATGAGCGGGCCGAGCTCGAGCTCGCCGACAGCAGCGCCCTCGACGCGGGCGCCGGCGCGCTCGAGCCAGCGCCGCTGCTGGGCGAGCAGGTCGGCTCGACTTGTCTGCTGGTTGTCGGACGTGGAGCCGGGGCCGTTCTTGAGCGGGCTGAACTCCTCGGCGCGTTCGACCTCAAGGACGGCGAAGCGCTCGGCGAAGGGGAAGACGTCAAAGACAAACATCTCGAGCTTCATCCCGTTCGGCGTCGCCGGTTTGAAAGGCGCGCCCGTCGCAAAATCGACCGTCGGAATCTTCTTGCGGGCGATGTGGTAAGCCATCTGACCCTCAAAGGAGGCGACGCGATCAAGGAAGGCGGTCGAGTAGAAGTGGTTGGCGATGTTGCCGGCTCGGAAGGCGAGTTGGCCGTCAGCGTCGCGGAGCGCGGCTTTCGCCGCCGGCAGCTCTGTGTATTCGACAACGCCGTACGCGCCAGCCTTACGGGCGACGACGCCGACCGACTCGGTCGGCTCTGTCTTGGGGACGACCTTAGCGCCGCACTCGGCCTCGAGCGCGAGATTGTAGCCGATGAATGTCGGGTCTGCTACCCGGACGAGACAGTTGTCGACACCATAGCAGTGAACATACGAGATGCCACGTTCTTTCATGATTGACAGGACCGATCGGTCGTCCGAGGCCGAGAGCGGCGTCCGGAGGGCCGCGTAAAGCCCGCCGTTACCGTCGGGCGCCACCGCCAGCTCGGCCGGCGATGAGAGAAAGATCTTGCCGTCGTTTGAAAGGCAAGGGAGAGTTCCTGCCTCGAAGGAGAGTCTCGTTCAGGTCCCAAGCTCGGTGGAGACACAAGGCCAAAGGGAGATCACGCACCCTGCTCGAAGAAGATGACATTCTCCTCACGGAGGCCAAAGAAGCGGTGCTCGCGGAAGAAGGCCTCGGTCTCACGCCGGGTTGGTCCGCTCGTCATGACGAACCAAGTGATAATCGGTCGGCTGGAAGAACCTGAGGCGGCGAGCTGCTCGAGCTTCGCGATGCGCTCGGCCTGGTACTGGAAGAGCGACTTGCCGCTTGGAAGGCCGATGTCGAAGCAGCCCTTGGGCGAGGACGAGCCGAGCCGCGTGCCCTGGCCGCCGGCCATAAGCAGCACGCAGACCTCCGAGCGCGAGATGGCCTCAAGACCAGCTGCCCGCCACGACGCTGTCTTCTCGGCCGAGCTCAGAACGGACGCCGCGACCGACGCTGGAAGGGGCTCGAGCTGGTCGGCGGGCGACGCGGCGTCGGCGTCAGCTGCCGCCGTACCGTTCAGGACGGCCTCACTCTCGACGGCATGCTTGTAGATGCGATTGACGCGCTCAACATCAAGCCCGGCAAGCTGCTTAAGTAGGGCGGCCTGTTGGGCCGGCTCGAGCGTCGGGTAGAACGTTAGGACGTGGCCCTGGCCGGCGGCGTCGAACTTGGCTTTGAGAGTCGCGTATGACGGCGTCGTCTCTGCGGCAGACATTGAAGTTGTCGGAGACTCCAGGAGCTGGTCGTTCGTAGAGAGGATGACAGTAGCCGTTTGCTGAGAGAGAGGTGGACAGATGTGGTTGAGAGAGAGGCAGAGCGCCAGAGCACTTGAGCTCGACCCCGCGCTTTTCGCTGCTGCGCGTCGGCCGCGATGACACCGTGCGTGCTTTCTTTCTCGGAGCGACCCGGCGGATGGAACATCTAGAGGCACTGGTTAAGAAAGAACAGGGGGGAAGGAAGCGTCACATACGGAGAGCCAGACGCGGGGACAAAGTTGGTGCGCGGGTATCGAGCAGCAGGAAGGGAAGGGTCGTAAAGAGCGTTGCAAGGTCGGAGTCGGGTGATGCGGTGGGCGCAAAAGGGAGGGTTGCCAGTGGGCAGTGAGGCAGGAGCAGGGTACAATTCAAAGTGGATGTGGACGGCTAAAGGAATGCAGAATTCACTCGCCCTTGTAGCGAGCCTTGGGATCCGGTGCCGAGCCGACGTGCTCGTGCGTCGTCGTCTCGTCCTCTGGGCCCATCGGCGCGATCTCGTCTGGCCGGAGGCCCTTAGGCCGAAGCTTCTGGTCGGCGCCGGGCATGACCGAGAGAAGGAAGTTGAGAAAGCGCTCGCCGTACTCGGGCGGGGGCACGGCCGAGATTGCATGCTTGTCTTGCTTGAGGCCCTTCCAGAAGTGTTCGAGTCGCTTGACGAGCGAGAAGGGCGTGCAGATGTCGATGACGCCGAGGTAGTAGATGACGTCCATTGGGATGTTGCGATCGTTGGTCGCCTGGAGACCGCCCTCATCGCGGTAGAAGATGACATGCTTACGATCGGCGAGCGTCTGGGCGTCGAGCGTGACGTGGCCAAAGCCGTCCATCGCTTGGGGGTCCGACTGCTTGACCGCCTTGCGCAGCGCCCGGGCGTCCGCAGCATGCTGCAGCGCTGATGATCGCCGCCGCATCGTACCAGGTCCAGTCGGATGGGACGGCTGCAGGGGGACAAATAGTCTCGCATCAGCGTGCATGCGCGCAGGAGCCATCCGTTTCCGCCCGGACAAGACGCACATCAAACACCTGAAGTGTGTTCTGGCGGACAAGGTCCTTGTTGCCGCGCTGCATGTTGTGAATTCCAATCAAGAGCGAGTAGTCGAGGATGTTCATCCGTTGGAGGAAGTCTGTGTCGCGCCGGAGCTGCTCCGTCAGAAGTGCCCTTTTCTCCGGCCCGAGACGGAGCTCGCGGCTTCGGCGGACCCAATTGATGTCCTTCATGACGGCGCCCTTCTTGAGGCGGGCTTTGTCCTCGGGATACTCACGACCGACGCTCGAGCCCTTAAGGTCGTACGTCTCGTGAATGTCGCGGTGCGGGGGAAAGAGATTATTCTACCAGTCGATCGGAAAATGCGTCAGCGCTCGTCTACACAACAGGGTAACGGCCTTCGCGACGCACCATGATGACGAAGTGAATCTTTGGCCCGCGCGGCAGCTTGACGCGATGGAGTCCGTAGAAGCGCGACAAGAGCGTGTGCGGGTTGGCGACGACATGGGCGTGATAGTCCTTGAGGATCGAGCGTAGGAAACGGTGCTCGGTGTGGCTTATCGTCTTGATGATGTAGCGGTAATCGCGCGAGAAGTAAAAGAAGGAGCCCGACTTTCCCGGCGAGCCGAGCTCGGATAAGATGTACTTGGCCGTGAGCGATAGAAGGTAGTCGGCCGGGTCGAGCCGGAAGTAGTTCTGTGGAACGAACGTGCAGGTTTAGCCTCAAGTCACCCGGCAGTGACAAAGCTGGATTACGCACCTCGCGCAAGTCGCGAAAGACCCAGGGTGCGTAGTCCTTGAACTTGAAGTCGTACCGGGCGGACGGCGTGAGCTCGTTGCCGACGCTGCGCGTGGGAGGGTCATCCGAAGGCGTTGAGATCGTAAGCAACATACTCGCCTTGAAGAAAGGGGTGAGCGCAATCGCAAGCGACGTACATGTCAAACGAGTACTTGTGCTTGGCCCTAAAGTCCTCGGCCGACAGCGGCCGCGAGATCTTGGCTTGCGTCCGGGAGACCTGCGAGAGGGCAAAGGGGTTGACAGGGACGATCAGCGCCGAGAAGACTCGTTTGGCACGCCAGCTGGACTCACTGCGATTCTGATGCCTGTGAGCATGTTGTACATGAGAACATAATTGACGTGGTCCTCGCCTATGAGGTTTCCGACTAGAACCTTGGGTTCCTCGGCAGGTGGAACGGCTGCGCCTCCTGCCCGCTGAGGCAACCTCGCGTCGTTGGCGCCGCCCGCATTCGACGACTTGGAGCCGAGCCGCTTCCGTTGGACGAGCCCGCCAGAGCTCGACGCCTGCTGCGATGGGCTGGACTGCAGAAAAGACCGCTGGCGCTCGAGTCCTGCCTCTGTCGATGGGCGCCGGCCGTTCGCTACCGGTGCGAGCGCCCCGGATGCGGATCCGTTGACAGGCTCGCTTTCCGTCTTTGCTCGCCGACCCTGGTCGGTCAGTGACCCATCGAGCGGTTCACGCTCGGCCGTTATCGTCGGCTGGGGAAGCGAAAACGACCTTCGGCCATCCGAGGAAGAGCCGGAAGGGACCTTCTGCAGGCCCGTCCGAGGCGGAGCAAGCGCGGCCGTGCCGCTAGCCGTCTGCTTGGCCGGTGCAAGGGGCACGAAGCCAAAGGAAGCGACCGAGCTTTCGGTGTTCCTGCGGGCAACGGGCGGCGCCGCCCAGGGAGCGTCGGTCGTCGGGCTGCTAGAGATAGGCGAGTCAACGAAGACGGCCAGCGGCGGTGCGAGCGCCGGGAGAACGGCGAGCGATGAGGGCGACGGAGGTGAAGGCGAGGGCGGTGCTGCCGACGGCGGACGGTCAAAGTAGCCGGAGGAGCCAGCACCGGCCACGGGGTCGGGCGTCGGGTCCTGTATCGTTGGCGAGGACCGACCGTGGATCGAGGGAACACGGGGCGAAGGGGTGGGGAAAGGGAAGGGACGGAGGGATGGTGATGGTCGACAGAAGTGCCGCGGCCCGTGTTGCTCGTCTGCCCGCGCCCGTTGCAGTCTGGTACATAGCCTGAACCGCTGAACCGACATTACTCGGGACGCGGACTGTCTGTAACATTTCGGCTGGCAGCAAAGCACATTCTATGACCAAGCTCTTCTGTCCCTATCGACTGTCACCCCCGTCTGGCCGGGTGCCGTTCCGCAGCCGGTCTCTTGACCGGCGCGACGCTCGGTACAGCGCAAGTACCGCCGGCTTGACAAGATCCGGATTCGACGAAGACATTGCTCTAGAGAAGATCGATCGGCGTCAGCAAGGGTCCTCCATGAAGGAGTGACGAGCGCCTACGCACGTCGCAAACTTGGTCAAGAAGGCCTGCTTCTCGACCGCGGGCACGCTTGATGACGGCAGGCGGTCGACGATCGTCGGCAGCGCCTCAACGACGAGTTGAGGGAAAAGGCCGGCCAATGTCCGGAGGATGCTGACAACCATGCCAGTGCTATCCTCTGGGTAACCGGTGACAAGTCCGCCGAGGATGAGGGCGAGTAGGTCCTGGCCGCACTCGGTCAACGTTGCACCCAGCTGAGCGGACGGTGGGAGACCGAGCAAGGTCTGGATGAAGTCAAGCGAGGTCATAACGATCTCGTTCGACGGAAGTGACAGGGCCGCCAAGCAGAGCTTGAAAGACGCCGTGAAGGCCGGCGACGAGATCAGCCGATCCGACAAGAGCGGTAGCAGCTCCAGCAAGAGGTGGACGTAGTCATCCATGACTGTAGCGGAGAGGGCGGCGGGGTCAGCTCGCAAGCGGCAGTCGCAGCGAGGAGGCACAGAAGTACCGACCATCAGGGAAGCTCGTCGCCGATTCGCGGTTGACAATGGCTGTAAAGACCTGCGTCTCGCGCTCCCAAGCCTGAATAACCTTGGCAACGATTTCCTCGTCGAGGGGTCCGCCCTGAGCCGGCACGCCAAAGTTGGTGCCAAGCTTACCAGTGATCCAAAGGTAGCCACTGATTTGACTTTCCTCGAAGCAGGTCGACATCCGGTCGATGACGGCTGGCACGATCGACCGCGCGGCCGGGCCAAAGAAGGTGATGCCGCGCCGAAGGAGAGCGCACGACCGCTCGGCAACCTGCCAATTGGAGCCGAATCGGTTGAGAAGCCCGTCGATGACGGCCCAAACCTCGACCGGCGTTCCCGCACACGAGGCAGGTAGGCCCGAGCCAAGCGTGCGCAGAACGGCGAGGAACGTCTCAAGCTGCTCGAGGGACACTGTGTGGGCGAAACGGCAACATAGTCAGTCCCAGATGCGGCGCCAGTGTCCGAGTTGGAACGCACCGCAGATGGTGGCGATCTCATCTCGTCCGACGTGAGCGGCCGTAGAGAGGTCGTGAATGCTCTGGATGAGCGGCATCGTAAAGGTCCGAAGCGCGGCTGCCACCTCGTCGACGGGCATAAATGAGAGGACGAATGCGATCGCCTCGGTCACTTGGATGACGTCCTCCGGTGCGAGCGACGGGCCGACGGTTGTGAGGAACGAGTGAAGTTGCGGAAGGTAAGGGACGAGGTGCTGACGGCGAAAGGAAGGTCGTCAACGGAGAATCCCAACGAGCTTGGCTCGGCTGGCAATGCCGCTCACCTGCTTGCAGTCTTTGCACAGATACCGCATGCTCTGAGCGCTAGCGGCGGCGACCTCCTTGTCGGAGCTCTCGAAGCCTTTGCTGACGTACTGGAGGCAGAACTCCATGTGCTCCGGGTGTTGGTCGATCCACTCGGTGTAGCGGCCAATGACGAGAATGGCCGCATACTGGACCTTTGGGTGGGCAGGAAGCGATGGCAGGAGCGACATGATGAGCGGGACTGCGTCATTGTCGTTCGGGTCCACCTCGGCACCCATCGACCGGAGCGAGAAGAGCGGGGCCTCGATCGCCTGCCAGGTCCGGCCAGCCTCTGCCCCTGTCGCGGCCGCCGCCTGGAGCGCGCCCTGGATGAGCTCAAAGGACCGTTTGAGGCACTCGGTCGAGCCGAGGACGTAGCAGCAGTCCTTGAGGGTGTCGCCCATCGTGTGCCGGAAGCTGCGGAAGTCATCGCGCTCCTGAGCGTTCATCTCGCCCTCGTCGGCGGGGAAGCGGAGGTGACCAATGATGACTTCGACGAGGCCTTTGTAGATCTCGGCAAACGGGCGCGAGAAGGTGTCGGACGGGCGCTTGCCGAGCGACTGAGCGAGCTTGTACCAGAAGTTGAAGGTGATCTTGACGATCTCGAGCTCCTCAGACCGCGCACAGATGGCAATTGCCTGGACGAGCGGGAAAAAAGTCTCGGCGTGCTGCAAAATGAGCGGCCGGTACGTCTCACCCGCCTCGACAAAGATGCGGCAGAAGCCACGGAGCGCCTCGGGATCGTCCCGAACGTCTTCACTCTGAAGCCTAGGGGCGAGGGCCAGGACGCGAGGAAGAACCTCCTGGATGACGTCCAGGTTGTCGTCGATTTCCTGCGTCTCATGGATGAGGTCGACGAGTACGTCGACTGCCGTGTCAAAGAGCGCATCGGTTGCGAGCGCGTCAAACGTGAACTGGAATAGCGGCGTCTGGGCGATTTGCGACGTTGTCAGCTCGCCGGCGACGAGCCAAGACCTCAGCGCCGAGAATACGGCCGCCTGTATTTTGCTGTCGATGCCTGGTAAGGGTCGAGGGTCAAAGGGGAGACCTCGGGACAGTCAGTCGGCCTGTGTGCGCTCTCTACTCCTCCGCGGCCGACGCACCTGGTGCGACAATGTACATCGCCAACAGACGAAGCACCTCCTGAGCTGAGCTTCCCATCATGTCGCCAATCCGGCGCTCCATCTCGTCGCTTGCGACGACAATCTTTGGGTTGCCAGCCTCCTCTGGCAGGACGCGTAAGAACTCGAGCAACGCTGGCACCATCGCGACGTCCTGGCCATAATCGGTGATCAAGCCGTGAACGACGTTGGTCCACGACATCATCTGAACCGCCAGGTCGGCCAATGCTAGGCAGACCTGGATAAGGATCGGCCTGAAGCCGGGGACGGAGAAGCGTCGCAGCGCGGTGAGGAGCGATGTCCTCAGGCCTTGCAAGGAGGGTTCGTCGAGGTCGCCGATGTCGTAGATTACCTGGCAGGAGACAGAGAGACAGAAGCTAAAGGGTCAGCAGGCTTTTGAGGCGGGACAGCTAGCTCGGGGCGGTACAGGAGGAACTAGGGCGTACCTTGGCCCGGAAGGTCTGGCCGGCGAACATCTTGACGTCAAGGCCGACATGGTCGTCAAACAGCAGGACGTGACATGTCTCCCAGGCGTCCTTCTGTACGATGAAGAGCGTCAACGGGGTCTCTGTTAGCTTCTGAATTGAAGGCAACTCTGCATCGCAAGAGAGGGAGCGTCGTCGCACCGAATGCTGGAACGAGGTGAGCCATTCGTTGGCGGCGAGCTGGACGGAGCGGTCGCCATTGGCGGCGGTCGGGGTCGAGAGCGCGTGAAGCGCGGCGATGACCTGCTGGGCGTTGGACGGGAGGGTGGGAGCTGTCGTGGCCATGAGCAAGAGAAAAGGAACGAAGGGAAGATAGGAGAGGCAGGCAGGGACGTGAAGAAAGGTGGTCGTTGACGGAGAGAAGGAGAAGCGAGCGACTCCTCCAGGTCCACCAGCGAGCCCTCGACCACATTCCCCCTTTCCGCCGTTGTCTCGAACTCCTTGCTTCCCAGATCCCGTTTGCCCGCTCCAGAACGGCCCTTCAACGTACGCTATCGGCGGATCATCTCAAGATTAATCACTCTGCCGGCATGGCGTCTCGACTATCGGCTCTGCTTCCGCGGCCGTCATCCTCGGGCCTCCCTGCGACCAGCCGCCACTTTGGCTCCTCACCGGCCTCGCTCCTGCCCAAGGGTCCAACGACCCGCATGTCGACGTCGACACGCAAGTTTGTCGAGGCCCTCCGTCGGGAGGATCCATACGACGGCTACGCTTCGGAGCGGGCCGGCCAGTCGTCGCGCGCCTTCTCGCCTAAGCTCGGCAAGCCGTTCGCGAACCTTGACCGATGGCCCCCGCCTGGCAACTACGTGGGCAAAGGTCACAAGAAGCCGGCAATGACGCAGACGTCGCACTTGCAAAAGCCACGCCTGAGAGAGGTCTCGCGCGAGGCAGACCTTGAGCCCGGGTGGACGCGTGTCCTGCCGCCGGGCGAGGGCCAGTCGCTCGCCGATACGTTGCGAGCCAAGGGCTTCAAGAAGGTCAAGCATTACAACGGTGGCGTCAAAGGAGGCGTGCCACCCTGGATCCTGCGCAAGGAGCAGGCCAGGCTTGAGGCAGAGGAACGGGGCGAGGTTCCACAAGAGCGCGATATCCGCGACGCTCGCGGTGCAGCCGGCCCGTCGACTCGCAGTCCTAACAGCTCAGGAAGCCGCGGTGGGCGATAGCATGCTCGACTCGGCAGATGAATTTCTGAGAAAGCCGCTGAGAAAGATGCGTAGGTCCAGCAGAAGCGAGCATCTCAGCCAAAGAGCTGGCTTCAGTCCGAGTGGGCTATGGGACATGCAGCGATGAAGGCATCTATGTAGACAGAACGCTTGATGAAAAGACCTGAACCCCCTCCCCTCCGCCCCCTCTCCGGCCCAATGGGACACTCTCCCTTCCCCCACCCGCCAGCCAGCCTCGCTCTAACCACGCGCAGGGGCCGCTCAATAGATGCGCTTGCCGCTGACGCCGTTGCTCTGGGCGATCATGCCGCGCGGGTTCTTCTTGGTCGGCTTGACGCGCGTGCCCCGCTCGATCGCGCACTTCCAGAAGTAGGAGCCGTCAAAGACGCCACGGACATCCTCCTTCTTCATCTTGCCGTCCTCGGGCCAAAGCAGGATGTAGGTGTTGCCCCACCTACGACGAGGAGCGGGCCGGTCAGCAGATCGTACGGCGCAAGGGCGCCTTCACGTCAGACGCACTCAAAGTACATGGCGACGTAGCCGAAGAAGTCGAAGGCGTCGCTCTGTCGTGAGATCATGTCGCGAACCTGCGACCAGGTCATCGTCTCGTGCGGGGCGGGCGTGTAAAGCTCGAAGGCACTGCATTAAAGGGCATGGAGCGGCTGTGAGTCAGTGCAGTCCTGGCGGAAGGGCAGCACGGGCGTAACGCACAGGTTGAAGCGCGACTGGTCAAAGTCACCCTTCTTGTTATACGACTCGGTGTCGGACCCGTGCTTGGCCATGTGGATCTGCCGCGAGTCAAAGTGGTCAGGACCGGGCTGATGCGGGAATTGACTGTACGACGACGACTCACCTTGCTGACCTGAAGCCGCAGCTTCGGGTCAGGGAAGATGCCGAAGAACCACCGCTCCGTGAGGGCGAGGCTGGGAAAGCATGGCGAGGATGAGCGGCCGACGCGTCAGTGGCATGACTTGTAAAAGGAAGGAGGGAGCTGTGGCGAAGATGGGACGCACGCAAAAACGATGTGGACGATGCACATGCTCGCGATTGAAACGAACCAGCCGTAGCCGAGGTCGCGGAAGCCCCAAAGGGTATCGGTCGGCCAGATGATGCCGTCGCCGCGGCGGTCGACTGAGGGGGGTTTGATGAGGCGAGGCGTCAACACGTGAAAGCTTGGCAATCCCCTTTGGCCGCCCCGGTCGACAACAGGGCTTCACTCACAGAAAGCAACGTGGCCCTCGAGCTCGGTAGCCCTATTGATAGCAAAAGGGAAGATAAGGCCGGGTTAACAAAGGTTTCAGTTGGGCATGCGACGCGTCGCACCCCTCCGAACGCCACACGGGAGGCTCGAAGACGCACTCATCCTGGCCAAAGACGAGCGGAATCTCGCGCGTGCCGCCCTGAATGTTCTTCTCGTCGCCACCGTGGACGTAGCCGTTTGAGGTGGCCTCCTTACCGTTGAGATTGCGCGCCATCAGGCCATTCGTCTCTTTGGGGTTCGTCCTGGCGCGAGGAAAGCAAGCAAGCGAGAGCCAACCACGGTCAGCCCATCGCGCGCGACGCGAACGCGGACCATTCCTCGCTAGCAGGACACGATATTGTTCCCACTGTCAAGTAAGACTATGTAGCAGCGACGCACATGAGTCGTCTCGGGCCGTGCAGAAAGGAGGAGTGGGAAAAGGAGGGGGTCGGTGGGGGTGGTCGAGCTGCGAACCCAAGCGACGAGCCGGGCTGCTTTGAGGAAGGGGGAACGGGCGCCGATCGCCGCCCAGGCGCTGGCATGGCCGGACCCTTGGCCGAAGCCCGGAGCCGTCCTGCCTGTTGTCGAAGCCCGACGGCCCGAGACTAGCCGCAACTCTCACCACAAGAGTTCAGAGCGAGCGAAAGCGCGTGCGATACCAAAGGGATACCTCCTGGTGTGCCTTCACCACAAGTGACGCTCCCTGGCAGCCGCCTTAGAGGGACGACCCGTACGCGTTGAGTGCTTGCGGTCGGCGGCAGCCGGGGGCTGAGCTGCGCGGCCCAGCTCAGCCCGGACGAGCACCCCTCCGACGCCCCTTCGCTCCTGGACGCTTAGCGTGATACTCCAAGTGCAGCACTTGAGCTTGGATCTGTTCCGATAAGCCAGAACTCACATGCGAATGCCAGACTAGGCTGTCATGTACTTGCCGCTCACCCTGCCTTATGCTAGCCCTGTTGCCCATTGAATACTTGGCCTGAAGGGAATCAAGTACCAGCCAGCGCCCGCGGGAGCTCGTTCTGCCTTCGCCCTCCGGCTCGAGGCCCATCATCTGCAACCCTCCCTCTCCTTTTCTTCCTCTTTCATACCTCTCACAATGGATCAGGCTAAGCTCGCTCGCATGGCTGCTGCCGTCCGCGTCGGTGCGTCGTCCCATGCTTCTCCGCAGACGGCTGCTTTGCGACCAAGAGCTGACGACCTGCCTTCGCCTCGCCCTTTTCATCGCCGCTCTGCATGCTGCGACGACATCATACTCGTCCTTGCCTCCCCGGTCTGTCGGATCTGCTTCGCTTTCCGTTGGGCGCACCCTGTCCACAGGTGGCAAGGGTACCGCTCGCAGAAAGGTCATCAAGAAGTCGGTTGCCTCGCTCCAGGCCGACGACAAAAAGGTCCAGGCCGCGCTCAAGAAGCTCAACGTCGCCCCGCTCGGAGGCGTTGAGGAGGTCAACATGTTCCAGGAGGACGGCAATGTTCTTCACTTCTCGGCCCCGACTGGTGCGTCGGACTGCTACTCTCCGAGGGTGACCGGCTTGCTGACCTAGCCCCGTCGGACCGACCGCTCAGTCCACGCCGCCATCCCCTCCAACACGATGGCTGTCTACGGCAAGGGCCAGGTCAAGGAGCTCACCGAGCTTGTCCCGGGAATCCTCTCGCAGCTCGGCCCCGACTCGCTTGCCTCGCTCCGCAAGCTCGCCGAGTCGTACCAGCAGATGAGCCAGCAGCAGCAGGCTGGTATGTCCCTCCTCAACCCTTTGGCGAGCGTCAATGGCTCGTGCGGGCGAGTTGCCTGACCGGATGGGCTGACCCCTCGTCTTCTCGCTACCCGGCTGCAGGTGAGAAGAAGGACGACGACGAGGTTCCCGAGACGGCCGAGAACTTTGACGCCGTTGAGGAGGCCGACGAGGCCAAGTAAGGCACGAGACCATGCTGCCGCCGAAAAGCGCCGTGTATGAAAGAAATCGCTTGCAAACCTGGTTACCAAGGAAGGAGAGGGCTCGCAGGGGGATGAGTGAGGATTCTCAGACAGGCGGTGTGATGGACGAACGATTGCTGCCCGCCAGCGTCGAGGGTCACCTGCGGCTCTGGCCCCCACGGGCGGCCGGCGGGTTTCGTCGGTCCAGAGCGAAAACGGCAGCGGGCGCGCGCGCTGCAAAGGCGGCAGTTGGCTTCGCCTCTCCTCTCGCTCGACCCCCCATCACCTTGCCCTTTTCCTCTCCCTCCCCTCTTCTTCTCTTCTCAGCATGATGCGCTCTTCGCTCCTCAAGGCGGCCCAGACGCCTGGTACGTCGCCCACCCAGCAGCCATCAGCATAGCAGGTCATCGCAGGCGCATGCCGAGGAGCACAGGCTGAACTGAATTTGCCCGCCCGACCCTGCCTCCTTTGACCCTACCCGCCAGCCGTCCGTCGGTCGCTCTCGACCTCGGCCCCGCGCTCGGCTTACGAGGACACGCTCAAGAACCTTCTCATCAACGCCGACACCAAGGTCCTCGTGCAGGGCTTCACCGGCAAGACAGTGCGTGCCCTCGCTCATGCAGCCGCTGTCTCCGCACGGCTTGCCCTTCACAGCCCCCCCCCCCCTGTTGGTGTTTGCGTCAACCTGCCCCAGGACTGACGCTCTCGGCCTTCTTGCTCTTGCGGCCGCTTCTCAGGGATCGTTCCACGCTGAGCAGGCTATCAAGTACGGCACCAAGATGGTGGGCGGCACCAACCCCAAGAAGGCCGGCCAGACCCACCTCGGCCTTCCCGTCTTCGGTACCGTCAAGGAGGTGCGTCCTCGCTTTTGAGCGCTGGGGTTGCTCCGGGCGTGGGCATATTTCTTATAGCCTAATCGCGCCGTTCAGGCGGAGCGGCGCTGTCTGGCCGCCCCTGCTTGCCTTGAACTGCCCGATCAACGGCTGATCGACTGCCCTTCCCCCTTACTCTGCATGATCGCAGGCTGTCCGGGAGACCAAGCCCGACGCCACGGTCATCTACGTCCCTCCTCCGGGCGCTGCCGATGCTATCCTTGAGGCCATCGAGGCCGAGGTCGGCCTCATCGTTGCCATCACTGAGGGCATCCCCCAGCTGGACGAGATCAAGGTGATGGACGCCCTGAAGTCGCAGTCCAAGTCGCGCATGGTTGGTGCGTAGGGTGCCCTATTTCGACCGGCGTGTTCGAATCGCGATCTGCAATCAACAGTCCGCTGACTCTGTCCGTTCGCGTCGCGCACTCAGGCCCCAACTGCCCCGGCATCATCGACCCTCGCGGCTGCAAGATGGGCATCATGCCTGGACACATCCACATGCCCGGAAAGATCGGTGCGACGACTCTCGCCGCTCAGTGCAGCGTTAGACAATGCTTATACGTTTCTCTTTGCAGGCATTGTCTCGCGCTCGGGTACCCTTAACTACGAGGCTGTCGCTCAGACGACCAACGTCGGCCTTGGTCAGTCGCTCGTCATCGGCATCGGAGGCGACCCCTTCCCGGGCACGACCCACGTCGACGCCCTTCGCGTCCTGCTTGACGACCCCCGGACTGAGGGTATCGTCATCATTGGCGAGATTGGCGGCTCGATGGAGGAGGACGCTGCCGAGTTCCTCGAGAAGTACAACAAGACGCGTGCGAAGCCCAAGCCGGTTGTCGGTTTCATCGCTGGTCGCACCGCTCCTCCTGGCCGTCGCATGGGCCACGCCGGCGCCATCATCAGCGGCGGCAAGGGCGCTGCTTCGGACAAGGTCGAGGCCCTCGAGAAGGCGGGCGCTGTTGTGGCGGAGTCGCCGGCAAAGATCGGCGCGCTTATGCTGGCCGCCATGAAGCAGGCCGGACTCGCGTAGACAGCCCAGCCTCTCGCAGACCGACTCGGATGTACTCGCTTTCTGGACTAGATTTCATGCCCTTCCCATACCCTGCGGCTGATTGGCATGGCGGCTGACGGCGTCGCGGATCGGGCGCAGAACCGACTCTGGGCGCGGGTTGAGTCCCTTAAGATGGCCGCTAACACGCGCTGACCCTCCGCTGCCTCACTCGCTCGCGTTCCGTTCGCGAATCGCGGGCGGGCAAGGGGGAATTGCACTTACTCGCCCGACCTCGTCCGTATTCCCCTAATTTCCCTTGCGAAGACTATACCTACAGCATACTTGGCGGACGCCTCCTCCGTCTGCTAATATCAAGCTCCGTCCATCGAATCGACGCCTGTGTGTTTGTCTGTGAATTAGCAAATGGATTCCGCATGCCATCTGGCATGAATGGTGTAGTGGTATCACGCAATGTTAGGGTTCAACATCTCGTTTCATTGAGGTCCTCGGTTCAATCCCGGGTTCGTGCCCGTTGCTTTTGTAGGTGAGTTGCGTCTCCTTTTCTTTTTCTCTCAAGGCCGGACACAACTCGTGGTCGCTTTCCATCGCTCTTACCCAACGCTGCTATCTGCCTCTCTGTCTTGGTAAGACCTAGCTGCCTTATTCGTTGACAATGACGTCGGTCGGCTCCCTCCAAGTCATCGAGGCGCACATTAGACGAAACGCGAGTGCCAAGTGCGATAGAGCCAGTACGGGACGAATAGTTCCGCTCGCGGATGAGTGTTGAACTACGTCCTGTTCGATTATGATTTACTGCAAGCCCTATGTACATGCCCTGACTCTGAGCGTCCAATGTATGTGCTTCAAGTACATTTCATTGACTCTTCCTCTTGCAATGATATTCTCCAACCCCCTCCCCCTGATTTCCTTCCCGGCCCTAGTCGCAACGGCTCGAGTCGTATCCTTAAATTTGCATGGGGCTCAGACCTCAGGCTGTTATGTAGGCTTTCTTGATGTCAAGGCCCGAACTATCAATTATATGAAGTACGGCTTTCAATCGACAGCCTATTGCAGCCTCCTATCTAAAAGGAGTACAGCGTTTCAATTCTAGAAAGTGCAAGAAAGTCTGACATAGGCCGTTGACTGTACTCATTCTTTCCATGTGGCGTTTGGGCCGCTCATCAACATAAGGATCGCTGGACACTGGAGGAGTCGCCTCCTCCTCAACCTCGCGTGAAAATCTCTCGAAAGGTTTCTCGGTCACATTGCGTACATTTCTCTTTTCTGGTGCCGCGCAGCCTCGCTTCAGACGAGGCAAAAAGTATCTTGCCAAGACTGGTTTCGATCCAGTGACTTATGGGTTATGAGCCCATCACGCTACCACTGCGTCACTTGGCACTTGATGACAAAATTATCATTGGTAAATTATATACAGTGTTTTACAAGGTAAATCTCGAGTAGTGCAGTCGCCTCACAAGAGGCGTTCTCACCTGACTCGGCGTCCCCTCTTCAGGCCGTATTGACGGCCTCCGTTCAATCCATCAGATCTGAGATGAGACGTTATGATGCCTTCCAGAGCTTCTATCGGCTTCATTCCAATCACGATAAAGCGGGCACAATTCTTTCCTGATCTGCTGACGTCCAGATTTGGTCGGTCAGGTCAAGCGTGAGAATCAACTATCGCTCCTTCACTCAAATATGTAAAATTCAAGTGACTCTTTTGTTTTGCAGTTTTGTAGAACGAGACAGTAGGCAGGGCCAACTCAGTCTCAGATAGACTCCACGATTGACTGATGCATTCCACTTCTAGGACAAGACAGGAGGCAGGACTGCTTAGGTCGAGGAGATCAGACTAATGAGGGACCACCTACGCCCATCAGTAAGCTCCGGCCCCTCCAGACTTCAAGAAGCGCGACCAGAACGTTCTGATAGCCGGCGAGCGCAAGCCTCTTCTGTCATAGTTCATAGTTGAGCGAGTCTAGAAGTCACGTCTTCAAGGGTATATAGGTATGGAATTGGCGCTCTTGTCAGAAGCGTCATTGTGCTCTTTGGCCCTGTGGTACTGCTTTGGTTTCCGGGCGCGGTTTCAACATCTTCCTGATTTAATTGTCCGCGGCAAGCAGAATACCAATCAGTCCGTGCCGTCAAAGCGCAAGAACGCGCATTTCCACCGGGCTTACTGACGAGACGACAGGGTCCGGAGGCGCTTTGTCAATGCTACCACTGCTTCGCCGACTATGGGGACAAGACGCCGCACCAGCGAACGAGCGAGTGGCGCTACAGAACGCCTGGGCCCTGGCTACAAGGCCTCGCCATCACCATGGCAGGTGATAAGGCTAAGGGCGCGCGGGCAGCTCCTCCTCAGCCATGAGTGTGCCAGCATATCATGCGCAGCTGGCATGCGCAGGGAGGGTGTTGGAGTTGCGACGAGCGCGGCGCGGTGCGCAGAGTCAGCGGCGGCAGGCGGCCGCGCGCGCGCTGGCGGCCGCGCACTTGCCGATGCAGTCTTGACGCGCGGACTGCATCTGCATTCCCCCTTCCTTCTCTCTTCCTCTTAGCTTTTCCCTCCTCCCCCTTCCGTAGAGACCTCAGTCCACTTCTTGGTGACTGAGGTCAGTCCCACCTTTCGCCTCCTAGCTCACTGCATGTAACACGTCCTGACCCCCACTCTAGGTAGCTCATCCCGTTCCGTCCTTCGCTCAACAGGTGCCTAGAGTATCACATGTAGAGTCCACTTCTTGGTGACTGAGGTAGCTCATCCCGTTCCGACCTTCGCTCAACAGAGGGGGCAGGTGCTGCCCTGAAGCGACACAAGGCGGCCCTCTTCAGACGGTAAGGTACGCGGGGCTTCACGGACATGTCAGGATATGTGCATCAAAAACCTCTAGCGTTGAGTCAGATCTGACATCCGCTCAACCTGTTTCGATTGTGTTCATTGATGACTGTTTGTCAGATCTTCAAGAGCTGCACCAGATACAATTGTGCTGTGGCGGTTTCTATATTCTCTATTAACAGTAGGATGCTGGAACCAGATTTAGTCACGCGCAGTTAGATTTGATGTCTCCCTTGTCAAACTCTTCTGCAGTTGAAGCCAGAATTGAATGTCATGTACACTCCCCGAACCATGCAAAAGAAACCTACAATTCGAGAGCGAGTGGAAAATCAGATCTGGCTGTAGCACCAATATCTGGAATGGTAGACTCAGATCTGAATCGCTGAGTTATCAAATCTATGCAACAAAAATCAGACTTGTCTTTGTCACAAAGACAAAGTTCGTGTTTGATCTCGCCACACTCCATTCATCAGAGCGTCTTCGTCTTACCAAGACGAAGACGCTCTCTTAGAGTAATCATACAAAATGTGCATGTGCAGGGACTGATCAGGGCCAGATTCGAATCTAGGCAGACTGCTCTACAGGCAGCTGCCTCAAACCCTCCAAACTGGTTCACCACTTGTTGCGATACACGCACAATGGCTAGAAGCCGATCTATTTTGTTTTTTTGAAAAACCTCCCAGGAGTCATCGGCAACCCAAATCGCCGGAGCTTCGAGCGCGCCAAGGATCCTTTGCACTGCAAAGTCATTGGTAGTGGAATCTAACAATTATCATATCCGAGTTGAGCCACAGGGGTTAGCCCTGAAGGTAGCAAGCTTCAGCATTTCGCCGTGCGTCGTTGTCAGTGCAGAAGAGGGCAAATCATGCGTGGCCTTGCCAGCCTGTTTGCGGTTATTGGCATTGTCGAAAAGGTCTTTTAACATAGAGGGCGGCCGAGGTGAAAAAACGCATCAGCTGGTAGCATTCTGCGAGGCCCTCCTAGCTCCCGACTGCGAATCCGCGCTTGATGCAGCGCTTTGAGTAGCAAGCGGCCTAGACGGCCGATATCCTGACAGGCACTGCATACCACTGCCGCTCGAGACCGAGCTGTCAGTTGCGGCCCTGTATCTTGAGCCTGGCGTCCAAAGAAAGCGGCCGTCTGAGCTTGGCCAGCAAAGCCGGCCTTGAGCTTCTTGAGCTCTCCGAGACGCTGCTCGGCGGACAGATGCTGGATCACTGGCGTCCCGTAGGCCAGTGGCGGGAGGAGGGGACGTGCTTGACCTTGCCGTTGCTGCGCCGTGCGCTGTGAATCCTGTCTTACCGACACGGGCTCTCAGCCGGGATCGAAACGGTGTAGAGGTGAGTCAGTCAAGAGTTCGGAGTCGGCACGAGTCGATCAAGAGACGACTCACCTTGGTACCGTTCTAACGGTCGCCGTACATCTGAGTGCGGGTATCGCTCTTCGCCCGCTTCGTTGTGTCGCTCCGCCTCTTGGCCGTTTTTTATTCCACTTCCAAAGGGATCCGAAGTTGTCTTACGCCTGTACGTACCGTCACTGCCTGGTAATGACCAATTCATTGTAGAGGAAGAGGATAAGATCAGTGGAGTCAGTAGTCAACAGCGCCGAATCGGAGACGCTGAAGTCCCTCTCAATCCTTCGGCCGCAAGTTGGCAGACTCTCGCCGATTACCGGCGCCGCTATGAGTGATTTAATGAGGCGACTCCCGACCCACCGACATATATGCCGCCAGTGGACGACAGACCCGTCATCAAACGGCTTCGGATGCAGGAGGAGACCAAAGCCGGTCGGACAGGGCGGCGCACGGTGCAACCTCCCGCATGGAGGCAGATGGGGTTTTTGCGAAGCGCTCACATGAATGTGACTTTGGTCACAGGATTGGAATTGGGCTGACTTTGCCATCAAGACTCTAGACAGCGACGTCCACAGCGCCGCGATGTTAATTGACGGTCTTCGCACGAAATCTAAGCCGAGTGAACATCTAGATAAATATTTACTCTTTGAGTGCCATTAGCGAGGAGAAAGATGTTGGATTAAACGGGAAGTACTCAAATTGAGTCGGTCAGCCTAGCATTTTTATTGCGTCAACGAAGTCACACGTTGCCTCTCCTTGTCCTGATCCTCACTGCAACAGAGGGCAAGCAAGGTATGGCGAAAGCCGCAAAAAAGAAGAGCTGGCTGCAGGATTCGAACCTGCGCCCTCAGAGAGGAATTGATTTCTAATCAATCGCAGTAGACCACTTTGCTAAGCCAGCCATTGGCTTCACGTGATCACAATTATATATATATTACGTAACGTGGTCGGCCGTCAAAGCGCGTCAGATCAGATGGTCCAACAACCCAGTCGGAGCGGAACTTGTAGTACCTATTCGCTGGGGACCATGCAGGCAAAGGACGACCGCCAGTCAAGCGGAGGCCCGAGCAGAGTGCCGACGAGCGCTGCCCGACGATCCACAGTGCTCTCTTCTCGGGCGGCCTGAGGCTCGAGCTCGGCATGAAGGTCATCGATCTTGTCGAGTCAGCTTGTCTCGGCATCGCCGGTCTCATAGCGTTCGCTCCGCTCTGCTCGACGCTCGACCGACTAGACTGAAAGTCGACGTCCGACCTTGGGACGCCAGTGAGGTGGTGGTACGCAGTCTAGCGACGCCGAATCCGTGACCGTGTGCTCATTGACCTCTTCTGGCTCCGGGGACTCGAACTCAAACAGCTGCTGAGCTCGCACGACTGATCCCGGGCCGGCGATCCAGGGGGCCTCCGCGGCTTCTTTCGACGACAAGTAGTCTGCCGAGATAAGGCCCATCATTTATTGAGAACTCGACGATGCCGACGTCCATTTCGATGTACTCTCCTTCAGCACTGGTGAAGACTGGGTGACGACGACAGCAGCGCGGTCGATCCTGATGGAGCGGGCGTCTCGAGGAGGAGACAGGGGCTGGACGGGTCGCAGCGTGCTGCGCGGCGAGGCGACTGACGCGTAGAGCGATGACAACGTTTGACATCGAGCTGCCTGAACGAGAAGCACTTGAAGGAGAGACGGAAGAGAGGAAGGAATAAAGGCGGTGTGGACGGAATGAGCAGAGGTAGAGGGGAAAGGTCAACGGATGGAAGAGGAAGAGCAGAAGGAGCTTATCGAAGGCGGCGCCGCCGCCAGACGCAATCGCAACGGAAACGCCGTTCACTTGAGCTTACGCTGGAGAAAGTTTGCGTGATTGTGATGACCTGATTGCAGCACACGTGTTCATATATATACTCAAGTGATGTACGTAGTCGGCCGTCAAGTGTTTTGACCCTCACACGACGACGAGCTCGGTCCTCGAGGTCGAGTACTCTGACAAGGTCGATACTTTGTTGTCTACAAGACCATATCCTGTACACGGGATGCCCGCGATCTTCGTCTTTGGCGCATGCCAATTTGTCTGGCAGCGTCAAGTACGTCCACCGACTGGAAAGCTTCTAACCGGTCCTGGCAAGCTTCCTGGTCCTAGCGTCGTCGTCTCAAAAGACCTGCTTCCCGCAACGTCATCAGGCGCTCTGATAGCTAAGGGAAAGTCTCATGCGGAGAAGGGAAGGGTGGGGGAGGGTGGAGGAGGCGACGGTGGGAAGACTCACCTTCAAGCTCCACGCGGCTGCGACACCAGCGGTGCTTGATGGTGTCCGGACTTAATATCATTCCTGGTATTATGGCGGAGGTGCCGATCATCAGGCACTGAGGAAAGAGCAGAAGTGGCAAATGTGATCGAAGCTCCGGGCCCATCTCGGCTCTCTAATATATCATCATCCGTATGACCGTTTTTCCTTCCTGAAGCCATAGGTTGTCCTCCAAGAATCTACAAATGGAGGGTCTGATCCCAAGATGAGCGGTTACCAGCCTGTCAAAAAAGGGAACGAGGCTAAAAAGTCGTCCAACTTGCCCCAGGTGGAGTTCGACCTCAAGCTACTGTCGCTCTGTCCCTATCACTACCTACCCGACGAGCTCTGAATCCATCAAGCAGGCTGGCCTTCAAGAAGGATGCTGCGGAGCTCGAAGCAAGGTCGCGCTCAGCCGAGCTGGCGGCCATGAGCGATGAGCTCCGGCTGCTCGAGGTTGGTCCGAAGATCAAGCAGGTCGGACGAGCGAGCGGCGGCTACAAAGCTCGGTCCGTCACTCCACTCGGACCGGACGTCGACGCAACGATCGCCAGAGTTGCGCAAGGCTCGCTAAACACGACCAAGCTTAGCGGTTAGACTCTTGACCATCCGGGATATTACCCGGGCGGCATGACCCGACTCAGGTGGGTTTCGACCCAGTTTCTTCGTCCTGTGCCGCACCAATGGGAGCTGACGGGCAGAAGCTTCGATCAACTGAGACGACGATCAGACGTCTACCCTGTTGACCAATCGCTCCCCTTCCTCAACACCCACGAACCTCATGTTGCAATCCCGCCCATTCAATCTCAACCTCAATGCCTTTTCTCATCTGCTTGCCTATTCTCTTACTTCATGTGACGTTGCTGGTTGATCAAGCATCAAATGGCTTCTGCATTAATTGATTCCAAAGATAATGATGACGTCAAGAGGATGAAGGCGGTGCGAGCGGCATCAACTGGATCGGTATGGGGAACGGGGGTGAGGGGGGAAGAACGAGTTTTGAAACGGCGGAGAATGAGAAGGCGACAGGACGCGAGCGCCCAAACGATGCGCCGCGCGAAGCCAGTCGGCGCCGACGCAAGCAGGCAGATCAGGCCCTCTAGCGCAAGTATTGGGTCATGAATTCAGGATCGGTGACTGGGTGCGTTGGCAGGGTTGGTGGGCCGCGGTGATGAGGATGTTCCAGATGGTATGGGCGGCCGGGCCGCGGAAGATGGACGAGGCAAAGGGTCATCTTGTCCTGAATCCCGAGACAGAGCCAGCAGGCAGGCGTGTCGATGCACGGCTTGTCCTTCGTAGTCGGAGACTTTAAGGTTTGCTCGTCCCATTGAATGTTTCGGCAAAATAACGTCAGCGTGCGTGCGTCTTAGGCGGCCAAGCGTGCGCCAGTAAAAGTTCCAGCGGGCGACATAAGGCCGCGTAGTCGATCGAGCCATTGGACCTTCCAGCAACTCCTCGCCTAGTCCTTCTTTGTCGTCTAAAGGACAGCGTCAAACTCGAGTTCTACGTCACAATTAACCCTGAAGCCGTCGTCAAGTCAATCGTCCCGCTGGGCCCGACCTCGATGAGCGACGGCACCAAGCGCTAACATTCGTGGTTGATTTCCGTTCTCAGCACCTTTGCGATCATGCAGCTCACCGGCATCGTCGAGGGACGGCAGCTCCTGAATCCCGCACCACGTACAATCTTAGACATAAGGCTGTCGTGGCGGTAAGAAGACAGCAGAAGGGGGGTGACTTTCCTGGCTGGGGAAGGGGATGAGCAGGGTTGCCGGACCCGCTCATCTTTCTCAGGCCCAGGCCGAGGCAAGAACTTCTCAGACCCAGGACGAGGCAAGAACGGAACAGCTCGATCAGCCGACCCATCAAGCTGCTCAGTGCCAGCATACAGAAGCTAAAAGACGTACCTCGATGTTTTGACCAATGCCGTACTTCACCGCGTTCACCTCGCGCGAGCGCGCAGCCCGCTCGCCTGACCACTTGTCTAGGTCAGGGTTTGGGACGTAGAACGATGAAACGGAACACAGTGCTATTGTCAGTCAGACAACATGCATGAGGACGGTAAAAGATCAGCTAGGCAGCTCACGTCAAAGTCTTTGCGGGGGCCAGCGTCGAGACGTCGCTGGATCTGGGCCGGACGCATTGAGCAAGTCTTTTTGTGAATGCTTTGAGCTCGATTGAGACGAAGACAAAGTCAGTTGCTCAGGTCAAGCAAGTGGACCGATTGTGCATGCGTGTCAAATGAGCGTGGACTCACCCCTTGGACGGCGTACATGGCGTCACCGAGCAAGCAAGCAGGGTGCTCACATGTCCAAAGCCAGAAGTGCGTGAGCTCAGGTGATTAGCATCAATTCGAAGAAGAGATCCAGCTTGACACGGGTTGATTGACGTGAGGGCTGGACGTGCAGCGTGCGTCTTCTGCACCACTCACTGGGTAGTAGATGCCACTGTTGCCGCACCACTGTTGCCGTAAACGCAGC
>MVAP01000116.1:0-46373 GCA_014825765.1 Cystofilobasidium macerans | reverse complement strand
GGTGATAGAGGAGGGGCCGGGTTAGGGAGGAAAAGAGAACATAAAGAAAACCGGCGCCCGGAGGGCCCGGGGGGGGGGGGGGGGGGGGGGGGGGGGGGGGGGGATGAGGCGTTAGCACGGGCCGTCCGCCTCCAAGGGAGGGCAAGGGTGAACGAGATCGGCAATCCTGGACGCACCACCGCCGGTGAGGGCCTTCTCGGAAAGGATCTTGGTCACGACAGCCTCGTAAGCGATGGCCGAGACAAACTTGTTGTAGATGATGTGGATCTGCAGGCCCAAGAGGAGGCGATCAGGATCGCTTCTCGCAGCCTGTCCTCCAGAAGGGTGGCGTCGGCTCGCGCACCTCGTCAAACTCGACGCCAGCCGAGAGGATCTCGTCGGCGATGGTCGAGGCAGTGGCAAAGGTCGGGATGCTCTTGCCGACGGCCGAGAACGAGAGCTCAATCTTGTCGGCCATCGTCCGCGAGATCTGAGCCTTGGGCCGGTCGCCGAGAACCATGATCGAGGCCTCGGGCGACTCCTTGACGGCCAACTTGGTCGCCTTGGTGATCGACGAGTGGATACCACCGCAGAGACCCGAGTCGGACGAGATCGAGACGATGAGAACCTTGCCGCCGTCAGACTTGGCCTCCGAGTTGGTGAAGATCTCTGCACACGGTAGGGATCCGAGAACGAAGGGAGGGTCAGCGCCCTGAACGGGCTGGGCGAACGAGCGGCCCTTCGTCCCCCTCGCGCCGCCCTGCTGTGACGAACGCGCAACCGCGGCCAGAGCACGCACCGTTGTTGGCCTCTCCGTAGGCCTTGGCGACGCCCATGGCCTTCTGCGCCTTGGCAAGACGGGTCGAGGCGATAACCTTCATCGACTGAGGGGTTCCGAGGGCGTCATCAAGGACGACCGTGCAGTTTCGGGCCGAGGCAGAGAGGGAGAGGTAGGCAAGGCAGCAACCGTCAGCACCGGACCCTCACCTTACTAGAAGCACACCGGCAGTGGAGTGGCGAGCTGTCTGTCCGTCAAGACCCCGAGGCACGAAGCCAAAGGGGACACCCCCCTTTAAAGAGGTGACCGGATGCTGAGGCTGAAAGGGGGTGTGGACGGGGGCGACGCTAGCTCGACATTCCGAGGCCAGCTCACGCTCACGACGCATGCCCTCCCTTCCATTGACCCCCCGCTTGAACTTCTCCACTGAGCGCCCAGCATTCCGGCGCCTCTACAGGCTCGCTGCCTGTCCGAGCTGGAACGCCGGGACGGGTAGCCCTCGGGGAGGCCTCGGTCGGGTGGGCCGAAGGCTGCAACGACGAACTCACGTTGGTGATCTTCTCGATGTTGCGGACCGACTTGAGCCTGGCGGAGCGGCAGCGAAAACATGCTCATCAGTAAGATATGCTCGCTGCGAAGCTACGTAGTCCGGTCCGGTCGCCTGAAGTCGAGCGTAGCGGTCGGCCGAGCTCTTTCCACGGACGCCCGCCCCGGGCCGAACGCAAAAGGGCCGGGGCTTCGAGGGAGGAGAAGGGAGGACCGCACCGCATCTCGATCTCGCGCAGGGTGGCCATGTTGCGGACCTGGACCGGAGCCGGACCGGCCTGGGCGAGCGTCCGGGCGACAGGGCGGAGCGTGCGCGTAGCAAAAGACATGTCTGGGGGAGGGAGAAGGGCAGGGAAGGGGTGAGGGAGGGCTGAAGCTCGGAGCGCGGCGAGATGTCCTGCTGGGCTCGGGCGGGGCGCGCGCGCGCTCCCACAGGCAGCAGCGACGGCGGCGGGAGAGGCTCGACCTGTGATTCAGATATTCATCTAAGGCCTCCAACAACGGCCCCTTTCTCGTCGTCTCCACCTCCAAGCGACGTGCTCGTCCGGAAGGGTCATGACTTCATGAAAGCTAGCAGGTTGAGGCGTGAAGGGAGGAGACACTAAACGGGACGGCCCGCGGCGAGGAAGCTCGGTCGGGCGAGCGAGGACGGCGTCAGACCAGCGGATGAAGAACTTGTCGGCGACGAGATGGATTCTGGATCGAGCGAGTCGGACCCGGCGAGATACGACGCGCTCGAGCCCTCGCTCGCAAATGCAAGAAGGCGCGACGACAGGTTGGCAAACATCGACCCGCCCGAGACGGTGCGGGCTGCCGCCGACGGCGGCGGCGGCGGCTTCCTCGACGTCGCCGGTGGCGGCGCGCCGAGACCGAGGGAGGACGGACCGGCCGCTGGCTCGAGGTAGTGCGACCGGATTGACTCGTCCGAGGCCGTCCGACGGAGCTTGCGCTCGTAAATATGGGTGCTCGTCGATGGGTCGAGAACGGCGTCGACCGCTGACGACATGCGCTTCGTTGGCGAGCCACCGAGAGGAGTGATCGGGACGGCCCGCGCACTTCGCAAGACGGAGGAGCTGGCGGCGTGCCGCAAGCGTCCGGCGGGAGCAGCGCCGCCTGCCATGAGCCAGGAACCTGTCGGCGAGGGCACGGCACCGGAGGAGGAGGAAGAGGAGGCGGCGCCGGCAAAGATGCCTCGGAGGTTGGCTCGGTTGGACGGTCGGGTGGGACTCGCTGCTCGGACGGTCGGCTCAGAGGGCGGTGGAGCGAGACCTTGGGTCGACGGGGGACGGATGACGGGTGAGTCTGGTCTCTCCCCCGCGGCTGAAGGTCCAGCGGCAACCGAAGTTGTCGCTGTCGCCCTTCGGACGGCGCCTCCCGAGGCAAACTCGACGTTGACCGTCGTTGCGGTCGAAGCGGTCGCTGCTGCAAGCTTGGGAGCCGCCCTCGAAGGATGCAGGCGTCCCCGATCGGTCGGCCCTGCAAGACCCCCGCCGCTACCGCTGCCAGAGGCGCCGACACCCGGCGAGTGCTTTCCTGAGCCGACGGTCGACGAATCGTCCTCCGAGGTCTCGACCGGCGGCGTGATGAAGAACTTTGAGATCGGGGCCGAGATCCAGCCGCCGAGGCCCGACGTGTTGCGGGACTTGAGCGCCGGCCGAGTCGCCTCGTAGTCCTCCTCTGAAAGGACACGCTCTCGAAGCCTCGACGCGCTGGTCGGATCGAGAACGATCTCGTTGACGGTCAGGCGGAGGGTCGAAAGCTCGGTAAAAACGTCCTTGAAGAGCTTGACGAGCGCGAGAAGGTCCTGTGACGGCAAAGTCATGGTCAGTCCACCTGTTTTGATTTAAAGCGGATGGGAAGTGATGTGGTAGGACGGACCTTGCGCGTCACGAGGCTGTCGAGCTTGTCCTTATCGGCAGCCGAGTGGAGGGCGCCCCAGTCCTGCTTGCGCTCAGCCTCGAGGATGCCGCGGAAATGATTGCGAAGGTCCTCGATCTCGCCCATGATCGTCCCAAGCGTTGACTTGGAGAGGTGGCCGACATCGCCCGGGAGGTGCTGCCGCTTGAGTCGCTTGGTCAGCGTCTGGACGTCGGCCTGGCTGAGCCGCGTCAGGAGGCGCGTCATGTGGTCGATGAGCGACGTGAGAGCCATCGAGCGCGGGTCATGTGGCCCGTGGTGGCCGGCATCGGTGGACGTGCCGGCAGCTGAGGTGTAGGAGGGAAGCGTCGGCGAAGATGCATGCGATGAAGGCCGGCGAGGGTCAAGATCGGATGCGGTCGTTGAGACGGAAGGCGAGACGGAGGGCCGCGCGTGATGGAGCGAACGGAGGGGTGGTTGCGCGGTGCCGAGGTCGTCGGTCGAGATGCCGAAGTCAATCGGATCAGTCTGGACCGCCTTGGTCTTTGAGAGCAGCAACATCGGCCGGCGCCGAACCTTGCGCTTCTCAGGACTGATTTGGGGCACGCCGAGGTCGTCGAGCGTGAGCGGCAGGGATGCGTCCTGAGATGACGTCGGGGCGAAAGGGCCCTCTGTCCCAGGCGGTGCAGAGGATCGCCGACCGGGGTCGAAATGTGTGAGGCCGCGGCCTGTATCGAGTGATGAGGGCAGGAAGGCATCGACATCGGGTGCGTCGATCGCAGAGGCCGGCGTCTCGTCGTCGGTTGCCGAGCGTTCGGCGATTGAGCCGACGTTCTGCCGTTTCAACAAGCGGATTTCAGCATGAAGAGCCGACGGAAGACTTCATAGCTGACGTACTGAGAAGGCTCGCTGAACGCCGCGCGGTCGATCAACACTAAAGCTTCGCTTGACGTGACCTCGCTGCCAGGCGCTTGGTCCAGCAGAAGCCGTAGACGAGGACGAGGCACCGTGCTTGTCCTTGAACCTGCGCGCCGAGCCGCTGAGCGAGTAGATGCCCTTCTTGCCGCCCGCAGGGAAGCCTGCGGTCCCAAGGCCGAGGCCCGAGCTCTCAAAGTCCTCGTCCTGACCTGTCGGGGAGAGCATCCCAACCGAGCCCGGTCCGGCGCCGTAGCTCGAAGACGAGGCGTACGACGGCGCAAGCGAGGGCGTCAACGAGTCGGTCCGGCCATGCCGGTGCTGAGCAGCAAAAGACGACCGAACCGAGGGCGCCCACGAGTCGTGGCGGCCGTGCTGATAGCGCCCGGCCGGGCCGTCGGCTGAGTGCGCTCGGTCAACGTGCGGGCGCGAGGAGGTCGACGCGGCAAGCTCGTCAGAGAAGAAGGCGGTCGAGGACCGGCTGATGTTCTGCTGGCCCTCGCCGTCCGAGAACGCCGAGTCGCCGGCAAGCGAGGCCTCAAAGTGGGCCGTATGGGGTGACTTGACGTGCGTCTGGCGGTACTCGTTTAGAAGATCGCGGAGCTCGCCATTGTCACCCTTGAGCGTCACATTCTCGGCCATGAGGCCCTCAAGAACCTGTTGGACCTCCGGGTTGGGCGAGCCACCAGGATTCACCTGCAACGACCACTGCCAAGGGGCGACAGAGATAAGCGGCGAGTAAGGTGGCGCCGGGGACGAGTTGAACCAGACGCACCTCCTCGTGAAGGCCTTGCATCCGCGCCTTGACCTGCTGGGCGACATCCTCAACGAGCTCCTCCTTGCTCCGGCTGGCCGTCTCGACCTCGCGCCGCGCAGCATTCAACTTGACCTCGAGCTCAGCTGCCGCACGGCCAAGGTCAAGAGACTCAGTCAGTCAGTCGAACGTCCCGACCTAGAAAGAGGAGCCAGACATGCTCTATACTCACAGATGCGCTCCTGGGCCTTGTGGCCGCGCCGCTCGCTCTCGAGGCGCTTGCGACGCTCGGCAATGAGTTCCTCCTTGTTCTCGTCGCGTTGGCGCTCGGCCGTTCGGACCTTGTCCTCCCAGCCAATGCTCCGAGCTTGAACGCCAGCCTGCTTGCTGAGTGCCCCGCGAAGCGACGTGAGCTCGCCCCGAAGTGTCGCGATTGACGAGTCGGACAGCGTGAGCGACGTCAACGACTGGAGGAGTCGGCGCTCGAGTGCGCTGTGCTCGCGCGTCGAGGCTGCGAGCTGAGCGACGAGGTTCTCATTTGTCTGCCGAACCGTCTGTAGCTGGTCATTGGCCTCGAGAAGAAGGGCGGCCGCCTTCTCCTTCTGCAAGTGGCGACATCATCGTTGTGATATGGTAGAAGAAGGCGCGGTCAGCCCTTCCAAACGGGCCGGCGGGCGGATGAGCTGGATTCGACGTACGTGCAGCCGCAGCCCTTCGAGCTCCTTCTCCGTCTTGATCCGGTAGGCTTCCTGTCGCTCGAGCAAGGCCTGTCCAATCTGAGCGACCATGACGACCTTGCGCTCGAGCGCTCGGCGCTCTTCCTCCCATTCGGCCGCTGTCGTCCCGGCCGAAATGACCGAGGCCTCTGACGAGACGCGCCGGGACGCCGTCGAAAGTGAGGCAGCGAGCTCAGAAACGGTCGCGTTCGCTTGATCGAACGCAAAGGTTGTAGGCGTTGGCGGTGGAGAGCTTCCTGGAGCTAACGGGCCGCCGCCAGCGAGCCCCCCTCCGCCCCCGGGAGGATCCATGCGCCCACGTGGTCAGGCAGAGGAGGGGACGGAGGCAGCGGCGGCGGCGCGTCCGACAGACGGCTGTTGATCCGGGCCTGTCGGGCGCTCGCTGAGGAGGCCGGATGATTGAAGGCTGCGCTCGTGCGGCGGGAACGAGACGCAGATGCTGCTCGAGAGGTGGGGGAGCGCAAGCGAAAGGGGGCCGGAAGGTAAATGAGGGAGGAGAAGAGGTGAGATGATGGGGCGGAGGGAGAGTTGGGCTGAGTCCACACGCGAAGTGCGTGTCGACGCGACGTGCGCCGCGGTGCGTACGGGAAACCTCAGGACATCAATTGACTCATGTACGACCCAAAATGAAGTGGAGAGAAGGACAGGTTACAGGGAAAAAGCAGGCAGAACAATGGAAGCTATGACGATCCTTCGGCGAGCAGCGACGCTGTCTGATCGTCCTCCAGGAGCGGCTGCTGCTCTGGCTCGGCGCCGACGACGGCTGCGGCTAGCTCGTCGCCAGCCGTTGGGATCGACGGCGGGAGAAGGACCGGCTTAGTCGGTATTGATGCTTCGACGGCGGTGGGCGGAACAGCGAGCGGGTCATCAACGTCCATCGCTGTACTCGGATCATCCTGGTGGTTCGCCGACGGTTCGCTTGAGGGAGTGTCGAGGCCGAGCCCGACGAGAGGGGTGACCGGCGGCACTGATGCCACATTTACAGCCTCTTCGGTGGTTGTTGGAGGCGGCGGCGGCGTGTCAGCCTTGACGGCCGGTCTCGCGTCCTCCATCGAGACATCCTCGGTTGTCGTCGCCTCTGCCATTGATTTGTTGGTCCCCTCCCTCGCTGGACTTGTCGGTGCAGCCGCGGTACTGCTACTGCCGCTGCTTGCTGCAGGTTGGATCGACGTCGTCGGACCAGATGCTGAGCTCGCGGCCCCTCCGCCATTCGTCGTCGCCGTCGTCGCTGCAAGAAGAGCTGCGACACCGAAGCGCTGCTCGAACGCTATCAGGTCGCGGACGAGCTCCTCGACTTCATCGGCCCGCGACTTGGTCGAGGTGCCGGCCGTCGACCGCGGGGCTACCTTGGCGGCGGCGGGCAGATCTTCACCGTCGACCTCGGCATCTGTCGCCGCCATCGTAGAGACGTCTTGGGCCGCTTCGGCGCCTTCATTGTCGACCGAGGCTTCGGCCGGTGGCCACCGGCCGACAAAATCGAGGATGCCCCGGACGCGTTTGCGCATCTCGCCGATCGTCATCCGCCTGCCGGGCCATCGGACGCGCGTCGGCGGCTCGTCCCTCAACCCACGCGTGACTTCGTTGGTGGAAGAGGAGGCTGCGTTGACGACGGCTGGTACCCGGAGAGGAATCGGACAGGGTGTGGGGAGGATGGTTGACGAGAGGTGCGAGAGATGGTCGGGCAGACCCCAAGAGGCACCCGGTCGCGAGCTTCCACTGCCTCCGAGTTCGCCAGAAGGCGTGCCGGATCGACCGCCGCTCCCTGCTCCGCCACCACCACCGCCTGAGCGTCGGCCCTCGCCAGACTTGGCCTTGGTCGGAGAAGTTGAGTGCGCGAACGGACCGGGCGGGCCAGACGACATCGACGGCCCGGCTCCATTGAGCCCGTTGCCGTGGCTCGCGTAGGGATTGCCGCCGCCACCGCCGCCTGCTTTGGGCCGGTAGGTGTACTGATTCGGATGCTTGACTTTGCCTGAGCTCGGGCCGGCGACGTTGTTACCCGCCGAGACGGCTCCGGCGAATTCCAGACCGTTTGCCTCGGCATCCACTGCAAACAAGTGGTAATAAGATTTAATCGAGTCAGTATGAGCCAGCAATCATCAGGGTACCGAGGATAGGGTAGGCTCAGGGTTTCAAGAAAGGGCAACCGGAGGGAGACAGCGGGAGCGTGGCAGCGGCGAATGGTCGACGTACCGTCCATGATGGCCGGCAGCATCTCTTTCTTGGCCTTTTTGCCCTTTCGCCCGCCCGACCCGTCTGACCGGCCGCGCTTTTGCCCACTGACAGCGGCCGCTGCTGTCGAGTTTGCTACCGTGCTCGAACCCCCCTCGGCGCCGCCGGCTCCACTCTGAGAGCCAGCGTCGCCGGAGAGAATGGGAGTGCCGGCCGAGGTCGAACCGCCGATTGCGGCGGACAGGTGAGGCGCATCGCCGGCGTTCGACTCGGACCTCGCCGACCTGTTGTCCAGCAGGGTAAATGCAGGTACATGAATGATTAAGGGGAGGGTCGCGCGCAGAAATATGTCAGTGAGCCGCAAGAAGGATGAGCCGTCAGGCGTGAGGGAAAAGACACAGTGAAAGACAAGCGGGGAGGGAGGAGGGGGAAACGTACGCTGCCTTCCGACCGGTCGTCGCTCTTCGGCGAGTCAACCTCGGTTCGCCCTCGCCTTCATCCCCACCGCCGCCGACGTTGGATTCCTCTTCCTCCTCGCCGCTGGCAGCCTCGGCCTCGGCCCCCTTAGCTGCCGCCTCGTCGGCCTCACGCAGATGGTCCGGCAAAACACCGCCGTTGGCCTCGATCAGGCTCGCCCGGATCGCCTCCTCGAGCCCGGCATCAGCATGGCGCGAATTGAGCGTCGACCGGCCGCGCTTGATGGGCGACTTGGCGCGCTGCTTGCTGCTTTTGGCGGCACCGCTCGAGGAGGGGTGGCCGTCGGGCGGGGGCGAGGGCGAGGTGCGGGAGGATGAAGGCGGCCGGGGAGCCGAGGACCCGGCCGGGCCTTTTGAGCGTGACGCCGTCGCGGCTGAGGAGGTTGACGGACCGCCGCCGTGAGGGTGATGTGAGCTCGACGAGGCGGCCGACGTCGGCTTGCCGGCCGTCGAGCGAGCGCCCTTGGTGCTTCCAACCGAACTGGGATCGGCCGCTGACGAGGTGCTGGCAGAAGTCGCCGTCGGGTTATGAGAGCTGCTGCCAATCGTGGCAGACGACGCCCCACCGGTCCCGTTGGCCGCGTTTGCTGCAGCGGCAGCGGCTGCAGCGGCGGCGCTGACGCTCCGCTCGGCCTTACCCTTGAGAACCGGCAAGCCGCCACTGCCCCGGCTTCTCCTCCCGCGCTTCGGGGGCTCACCGACTCCTAGCGCCCCGGCGCCCCCCGCGCCGGCACCACCCTCCTCGCTCGCGAGCTCCCAGGCCTCGTCCTTCCGGCCTTTCAGGCCTGGAAGGTCGTGCGTCCACCGCTTGCTCTGGTTTGGAGGGTGGATGTCGTCCTTGTCCCTCAGCCGGGCCAGGTCAGCCGGCGAAGGCGGGAGAAAGATTCCGCCTCTTCCGCGGGCTTTCGTCCACTTCTTGAGCGGGACGTGCAGGTCTGGTCGGCACTTTTCGCAAAAGTACTCTGCGGCGTCAACGAAAAGTGGCGGAAACAGAGATCAGCTTGAGATGAACAGAGGCCACGTCAGAGCAAAGCTGCAAGGAAGGGCCTACCGTCCGGCGTCTCTTCCTCGGTAGGGATTCCAACACAGTTGCCGTGCTGCCAGACGTTGCACGTGTCGCACTGGATCATCATGTCGTCCGACTCTGTTTCAGTCAGAAATAGTGCGATGCAGTGAGGGAAGACGGAGGGCAAAGTTTAGCGTCGGGCAGTTCGTAACGATGGCGAAGCATAGACTGAGAGTCAGGAGGGAAGGAAGGGTAGAGGGGGATGACGGACCGGTGATGCCACAGACGCAGCGCGTCACTTCAGCCTCTTCGACCGACGAAGACGAGACCTGATCTTCCTCCTCGTCGGCACCGTCGTTGTCGTTGTGCATTCCCTTGCCGGCAGCGGTGGCCGTAGAGGTCGAGGCTGAGGCCGTCGGCGGCGGCGGCGGTCGCGACACGTTTGGCTCTGGCTTGACGGCCGCAGGCACCGTTGCCGGAACGCTCGAGGATGCGCCTCCAGCGCCGGCGACGACAGTGGAGCTGGACGGTCCGTCCGATCGAGGGGGAGGCTCAACCTTGACGGCCGGCGGCGGAGGTGCAGGCGATGTACCTCCTCTGCCGCCACCCGTTGACGTCGAGGGCGGCGTCGGCTCGGTCAGAGGGCTTGTCGCATCGAGCCCTGCTACTGCTGATGATGATGATCCGATCTCTTGTCCCCCGGCACCAGCCGCCGGGGTCGAACGAGTGGAAGCGGGCGATTGAGCCCCGGCAGCGGCGTCGTCGACCGAGGAGACCGCCGCCGCTCCTGCCATCTTCTCATTCCCGACCTCGCCTGACGACTTGGTCCGTCGGCGCCGGGTCCCGGCCGTTAGGCCATGCAGGCTCTGAGTGTAAAGCGCGTGAGCGAGCGCATTGGCGCTCTGTTGAGGTGAGCCGCCGCCCTCGGCGCCAACGGGCAAGGGCAGGAGCGAGCCGTGCGAGTTCGACGAAGGGTTCGGGGTCGAGCGCGTCGAGCTCGAGGGCCCGGCCGCGGCGGCAGCACCAGAGGACGAGGAGGAGGAACCGGTGAGGCCGGCGCTGGACGTCGGGTGCAGGGAGGGAGGGAGCGAAGGGCGCGAACGCGTCGAGCGAGCGGCCGGCGGAGAGGCTGACGCGAAGGTACGAAGGAAGGAGGGTGGGGTCAGTTAGGGAAGGAGGGCACGGGCGCGAAGGAGGCGCCCAAAGGGGGAAGGATGGGTGGATGAGGTTCGCCCAGCTGCAAAGCAGACGTTGTGACGCACCCATTCAGGACGAGAGACGGCGGTCCTGAAGCTCTGATGACGGGACGGGCAAGGTAGACGGGCTGGCGGTGAAGAGAGGAGGGTCGGTCGCCCGGTAGCCGGCGCAGATGGTCCTCCCTCGACCGGGAGGGTCGGCCGTTCGGAGGCTGATTCTCGCGGGGGCCGAATTCTCACGGCCGACCTCGTCCCTCCCTTCGTCCGTCAGCAGCCCTTTCCTTTCGGACCAGCTCACGGACCCTGCCTTCGACAACCCCTCGCACTCCGAGGAAGCAGTCCGACCTCCAGCCTCGACAAGTAGGCCACCCTCTCCCATCGGGCCACCCTCCCGCCGCCCGTCATGTCGCCTCCTCCGGCCGCCGCCGGCGTCGCTTCGACGTCAACTCTCACGCCGTCGACCGTCTCGTCGTCCAAGCACACGTTTCACACCCTGACACGCGAGGCTCGCTTCCGCTACCCACCGGCGGACGAGGCTGATGTGCCCGCGCTCGAGCAGCTCGTCCGACCCCACATCGATTCGTTCAACGCCCTGCTCGAGGACCCGGCGGCCGAGGCGACCGGCGGCGGCGGCCTCCTTGGCCTGGCCGTCAGGGACATCACCGAGAAGGTCGTCTTTGACGGCAGTGAGAAGGCGACGGGCAACCGGCTGAGCAGTGCGTCCCCAGATAGCTGAAGGAGAGCGTTGCGAGGGTCCACTCGCTGGCCTGCAGCGTTGCTCCGTCCTTCCGTGCTCGCCCGCCCATCTACTCCGGGACTAACCTCCTCACTTCTTCTCCTGCCCGCGCTGATGATCAGTCCGCATCGCCGACGTTTCGCTCTCGCGCCCGCTCGTTCCCGACAAGGATAAGCTTGCGCGCGAGCGTCGCGTCTATCCGGCCGAGGCCCGTGAGCGCATGAGTACGTACAAGTCCAAGATGACGGCCCGGATTGTCTGGAGCGTCAATGGCGGCGACGAGCACGAGGAGGTGCGCGAGCTCGGTCAGCTGCCCATCATGGTCAAGGTGCGATCTCCTGCTCCCAATACTGCCCTTTCAAAAGGGAGAGCATGACGCTGAACCTCCTTCGTATAATCTTGACGATCGCCATAGTCAAATCGGTGCAATCTGAAGGGAGCCTCGGCCCAGACGCTCGTCGCTCAGGGCGAAGAGTCGTCGTCGTTCGGTGGTTACTTTGTTGTCAACGGCAATGAGAAGCTCATTCGGTTCCTCATCCTTCCTCGTCGGCACCACGTCATCTCGCTCCTCCGGCCCTCTTTCGCCAAGCGCGGGCCTGGCTACACGCCCTTCGGCACGCAGATCCGCTGCGTTCGACCAGACCAGACGTCCGTCACCAACACGATGCACTATCTCTCGACCGGAGGCGCGACGCTTCGGTTCGCCTGGCGAAAGAACGAGTACATGATCCCGCTTATGCTCGTCCTCAAGGCGCTCGTCGACGCTTCCGACCTTGAAATCTTCCAGGGCCTCGTCCAGGGCGAGGAGAGCAACACGTTCCTGACGGACCGGGTTGAGCTTCTCCTCCGCGGCTTCAAGGCCTACGGCCTCCGGACGGGCCGGCAGTGCCTCGCCTACCTCGGCGGCAAGTTCCGCATCGTCCTTGGCGTGCCTGAGGACTGGGCCGACGAGCGCGTCGGTAGCTGGCTCATTCAGCGTGTCGTCCTCGTTCACCTGCCGAGCCCACGCGACAAGTTCCGCATGCTCCTGTGAGCCCTCGCGCGTCTTGTTGAATGCCCGTTGACACCCGCCTGGCGCTGATCCAACGTTGCCCTCTGTCTCGTAGCTTCATGCTCCGCAAGCTCTACTCGCTCGTCTCGAACGCCTCGTGCGCTGACAACCCGGATTCGCCCCAGCACCAGGAGGTCCTCCTGCCGGGCTTCCTCTACGGCATGATCATCAAGGAGAAGCTCGACGAGGCCGTCGGTGCCGTCGCCGCCCAGATCCGGCAGGACGTCCGGCGCAAGCTGGCGGGCGTGGACCTCCTCGACGACCGCTACGTTCGCAAGGTGATCCACAAGATCAACTTTGACGTCGGCCACAAGATGTCCTACTTTTTGGCGACGGGCAACCTCGTCTCGCCGACAGGCCTCGACCTCCAGCAGACCTCGGGCTACACAATTGTCGCTGAGAAGCTCAACTTTTACCGCTACCTGGCTCACTTCCGCTGCATCCATCGCGGTGCCTTCTTTGCTGAGCTCAAGACGACGACAGTCCGCAAGCTCCTACCCGAGGCCTGGGGCTTCCTCTGCCCGGTCCACACGCCCGACGGCTCGCCTTGCGGCCTCCTGAACCACCTCTCGCACACGTGCGAGATCGTCACGAGCCCACTCGACGCGAGCGGCCTGCCCTCGCTCCTCTCGAGCCTCGGCATGACGCAGGCGTTTGCCTCGACCTCGGTCGACGGCACGGCCAACCTCGTCGTCCAGCTCGACGGCCGCATCGTCGGCTTTGCCTCGCCCGCCCTCTGCGAGCGCATGAGCTTCGCGCTCCGGCTCTGGAAGACCGAGGGCCGGCACGGCGTCCCGCTCGACCTTGAGGTCGGCTTCGTTCCGCCCTCGAAAGGCGGCCAGTTCCCGGGCCTCTTCCTCTTTGCCGGCCGAGCACGCATGATGCGACCGGTCCGCTTCCTCGAGAACGGTCAGACCGACCACGTCGGGACCTTCGAGCAGGTCTACATGGAGATCGCCTGCGTCGATTCCGAGCTCGAGCGGCTGCCGCCGTTCAAGGGCAAGGACCGCGGCTGGCGTCAGAGCCACGTCGAGCTCGACCCAACCTCGATCCTCTCGGTCATCGCCAACATGACGCCCTTCTCTGACTTCAACCAGTCGCCCCGTAACATGTACCAGTGCCAGATGGGCAAGCAGACGATGGGCACGCCCTCGACCGCCATCAGCAAGCGGACCGACAACAAGATGTACCGGATCCAGAACCCGCAGACGCCGATCGTCCGGCCCGAGCTCCACAACAAGTACGGCTTTGACCTGTTCCCCAACGGCACCAACGCCGTCGTTGCCGTCATCTCGTACACCGGCTACGACATGGAGGACGCCATGATTCTCAACAAGAGCGCGCACGAGCGCGGCTTCGGCTACGGAACCGTCTACAAGGCGCAGATCATTGACCTTAAGGGTGGCCGGGGCGCCTCGTCGGGCGCAGCCGTCGATCACTTTGGGCTCGGTCCGGACGTCAAGGCCGACAACAAGCTGCGCGACACGGTCGACGATGACGGCTACCCGCTCGTCGGCATCCGCCTCACACCGGGTTGCCCGATTGCCGCCCACGTCAGCGACGCGACCGGCCGGACGGTCACCCACAAGTACAAGGGCGACGAGGTGGCTTACGTCGAGGAGGTCCGCGTCCTCGGCTCGGACGCCGGCGACAGCGAGGCCCAAAAGATCCACATCAAGCTCCGAATCCCCCGGAGCCCGACGATTGGAGACAAGTTCTCCTCGCGCCACGGCCAGAAGGGCGTCTGCTCGCAAAAGTGGCCGGCGGTCGACATGCCGTTCAGCGAGAGCGGCATGCAGCCCGACGTCATCATCAACCCGCACGCGTTCCCCTCGCGGATGACGATCGGCATGTTGATTGAGTCGATGGCTGGCAAGTCGGGTGCGATGCACGGCCTCGCACAAGACGGCACGCCGTTCAAGTCAGTCCGCACCTCCCTGTGACTCTCACGTTAGGTGTTCTGACTGACCTTGCCTGTGCTTACGCGCGTGCCTTCTCGCAGGTTCTCGGACGACGACACACCGGTCGAGTACTTTGGCGAGCAGCTCGTCGCCGCTGGTTATAACTATCACGGCAACGAGCCCATGTACTCTGGCGTCACCGGCGAGCAGTTTACCGCCGACATCTACCTCGGCCTCGTCTACTACCAGCGGCTCCGGCACATGGTCAACGATAAGTTCCAGGTTCGGACGACGGGACCGGTCGACCCGCTCACGCGCCAGCCGGTCAAGGGTCGCAAGCGTCAGGGTGGCATCCGGTTCGGCGAGATGGAGCGCGACGCCCTGCTCGCTCACGGCACGTCGTTCCTCCTCCAGGATCGGTTGATGAACTGCTCCGACTACACGACGGCCTGGGTCTGCCGGACGTGCGGCTCGATGATCTCCCTTGGCTATGACCTCGACGCCTCGGTCGACATGTCGGGCGGCGAGCACTGCCGCGTCTGCCGTCAGGAGGGCGCCGACGCCAAGGGCTCGGAGGACCTCCGGCTCCAGGTGCCTAAGAACAACCTTGTCATGGGCGGCATCGGTCCGGGCAACGATATGGACGTCATTGCCGTACCCTGTGCGTTCTCTCGCTCCAGCGCACCCTCCCTTGCTTTACCGACGAGCGAGCACGGCTGACCTCCCTTGACTCCCTACGCCCCCGCCGCCTCGCAGATGTCTTCCGGTATTTTGCTGCCGAGATGGCCTGCATGGGCATCAAGCTCTCGGTCGGCCTCGACTAGATCCGTCGACTGGCACGCCCGCGTTCCCTACCTCAGCCCCCATCCTCACCCTTCACGACCCCCGCCCATACCCTCCCATTCATCTGCACGACCCCATCTTATACTCTCTAACGGCCTTTCCTCTCATCTCGCTCACTCGCAACTTCTTTTGCATGCTTATTGCTCACTCAAGCCTTGTTGCGAGTGCTGACAACGTGGATGCGTCCGTCATAGCGGCGCCGCAAGGTCCATCGAGCCTGCGTCGTCGGCGAACAGCCGGCGGTACTCAAGCAGGACGCGCCAGACCCAAGCCTGAATGTCCTCCTTTCGCCAGTGGCGTTCAACGAACGCCCGGCCGCGCTCGCCGATCGATTGAGCGAGATCATCGTGCGCGCCGGCGCCGGTCGAGGGCGACCCGGCAAAAAAGGCCATGAGGGAGGGCAGGTCGGAAGCGTCCAGGTTGAAGGGGACGTCTGTGGCGGATAGATCAGTGGTCAATCAAAGCTCGGCGTGCACATGTCGGGTCTGGCGATGGAAGCAGCCCACAGTGGTAGTAGGGTTCGATTATGTCCGAGAAGAACTCTGGGAACGCGGTCGCTTTGATAACGACCGATCCCTAGGTCGAAGGCGGGCCGAACCGAGCGTCAGTCTGGCTAAGCCGCGCACCGGACGCGCGCGACACGAGCAAGCTGACCGTCATCAGCAGTTCGCGGAAGCGGCCACTCCAGCCAAATCTGGCGAGCAGCGCGAACAGAATTTGGTCAGCAAAATGCTCGGGGCGGCGGACGGTAGGGGGATCGGCACCCACCCGTCGACGTCAGCGATGAACTTGAAGCGCTCATAGTGCGACTCGTTTGGTTTCCACTCAAACGGCGCGCTTGGACCTTCAAATAGACTCTTTATGGCTGCGCAGTCGTCATAGCCGCAATCGTGCGGACCCGTCAGACCGCACTCGTACCAGCTCAGTAGGTCCTTGCGGAGTGCCGAGCCGTGGACCACTATTGAGCCCGTCTCGGGTGACGAGGCGTAAACGTATCGTTCGAAGCCGTTGGGGTCGTTGCACTGCTTGTGGAGGCGAAGGCGCTGGGCTATGGTGGCGCGAGCAAGACGTCAGCGAGGCCGTCAGCGAGTGAAGGAGTCGATGACGCTGACATTCTCGCCAGTCGCCTGGGACGGGCCAAGCGGATCATTAGCATAAAGCGACGAACGGGCGAAAGCCGGAAGAACCCACCCCCGATTGTGTGGCTTCCTGTATGCGGATTACACAACACAGTTAGCACTCCAAACGCACCTCACCACCCGGCATAAGATGCACCAGGATAGACGACCTGGGAAATAAAGGGAGACGCCGAGTCAGTCGCCCTAAACCCAAACATCGGGCCCACTTCGCACTCACTCCGGTCGCCTTGCCGCGCCAAATCAAGCGAGCCTGCTTCTGCTCCCAGGGCGGCGGCGTATACACGTCCGGTAGCCTATCGTGCAAAGTTGGATACGCGTAGAGCTGGGGGATGAGCCAATCCACCTATGGTAAAGAGGGGCACGGGTCAGCTGTCAGATGGCGATCGGATCGCGCAGAGCAGCGGACCTGGGTTGGCAGCTTGCTCTGGGAGAAGTAAGGCAGCATCTGCCAAGGTCGACCAGATTAGCAAGATCGAAACGACAGTGCACGCGGATGGACGAACCCTGGATTTCGGCGTTCCTTTCGAGTCGATGATTGAGCTAAAGTCGCTCCACTGCGCATGGAAGAGAGCGTCGTCAAAGTTCGTAGATCGGGGCGATCTGCCAGAAATTACGCACCTGGAGGAACAAGCCGGCAACCTGCCGGAGCTCGGTGTTGAAGCAGGCGTCCTGGGCGATTGAGGCATTGAAGATGAACCCGCCAAGCTGCTCCGGCAGCGCATAGCCGTCAGACGAGCTCTCCCAGACGAGCTTACCGGTCACGAGGTCCTCGTGGAGGCGACGCGCGGGCGAGTCGGGCGGGCAGGTGAGGGCGGCAGCGAGGTAACCCGTCTCTCGCGAGTGTTCGAGCATTGTATTGTTCAAGGTAACTTTGGGAGTCAACCCGGCCGACTTGCGCTGGCCAGATCTCGAAGCCGTCCGAAGGACCTCCTGCTCGTTGTAAAGCATCGTGATCTGGCCCAGGTCATGCGTCGAGTAGAGTAGGTCGGGCGTGTCGGGCAAAAGATGCAGGACCTCCTTCAAAGCCTGTGACGGAAGGCGAAGGGAATGATCAGCTGATTGGGGAAGCTGCGCTGCTGCGTCAAAGACACACCTCGCAAAATTCCCAGCCGCTCCGCCGACCTGAGCCGATCTCCTGGACCCAGTCATGCTTGCCACGGCCGACGCATTCGCCGCCCTCTATCCGGATCTGGAAGACCCTCGTAGAGCCATCGACGACGGCATTCTCGCGCTCGAAGTCGGTGATCATGCGGCGAAGAGCGGCAGGAGCGAAGCCGCCAAAAACCTCGATCGACCGCTCGAGCCGGTCAAACTCGTCCACGAACACGATGCTGTTCGCACGCGCCCATCGAAACCAGTCGTCGAAGCCGGCCGGCGGCGGTCGGTTGTAACGCTGCGAGCAGACAAGAGATAGGTCAACGTAGGGCGCTTGTGAAACGCGAAAATTAGACATTTTCGATCGACGCACGCGTCGGTATTCGGCAATGGCCTGCTGGAGAGTCCGGCTCTGCCGGTCCAGCCGTTCTGACCAGCTGGCGAGTGAGATGCAATCAAGGTGAGCCTGCAGTAGGTGGGTTGCTACAAGGTGGACACGCACCGCTTCTCAGCGATATGCATGAGCTCAAAGATCGGATGCCTCTGCTCGGCGTCGTCGGCAGTCAGTGATGACATCGCACCGCCCGATTCGGCCACGTGGCCCCAGTTAAGCAGCGACGGCACGAGCAGGCTGCCCCTGATGGACAAACCGGGCAAAAGCGGCAGTGACAGGGCGACGAGGGCTAGTGTGGCAAGAAGAGCTAGGAACAAGTAGCGGGTGGTGCCTCGTCGAGCCGAATGGCGAACACCACGAGCAAGGAAGGCTGGGGAGAGTGGCGCCAACGGCGAGCGAGGAGCGGCCGGCGAGAGGGGCGTCACAGGCAGCGCCGGAGGCCCGTCCGACTGCGGGAAATGCATGGCGAGCTGTGGCAAAGCTACACAGATCAGGAGAGGGAGCAGCCGCGAGCGAGTCAGCAATTCTGGAGGCCGACTCGAATAGAGCTTTTAATGTGGACAAAGGGGGAAGAGCGCAGGATGGACGGACGACCAGAGCGTGTCGATATCGACCTCGAGTAGGGCTCGTCGTCGTGGCGGGGAGAGACGGTCGATGATGAAGTCGGGTTGTTCCACGTATCAGGCCCAAGCTGAGCTCGATGCCGAGGTGTCAGCGCTCGCTCCTACCCGACAAAAGGCCGTGTCACTTGTGCGTTCGACCGGTTACCCCTTTTTTAACTTGCCCGTTTCAGCCGTCACCGTCGATCCCCCACATCCTCTCCCCGACGCATTTGTTGGAAGAGTCGGTTCGGGATTGATACAACACGGACGAGAGGATGCTAGCAAGATGATGCAAGTGGAAAGATGGGCGGCAGACAGCGAGTAGACGAGAGGCGGGATGGGTGCATGAAGGGGGTGGCTCAGAGCGCAAGCGTCTGGAAATTTGGAAAGACGAGCTCGTCGACGACCATCTTGCGGATGAGATTCAGGACAAAGCTGCGGGGGAAGAATGATCAGCTGGAAAGGTCGCAAGGTCTTCTCCTCCCTGAACCGGCAAAAAAACGCACCGCTCAACCTTGGCGACGTTACGCAGCACCCGGTCCCCCTCCTGACCGATCGACGACTCCATCGACATGCGCGGGATCAACCGCTCACCGGCCGGAGGCGTCTTACTTTCGCCCAGATGAGGCGCCGTCGGAGGCGTGCTCGTCCCTGGTGCAGGTGGGCCGTACGGATCCAGCGGGTCAAGGATCGAGAGGTGGACTCTCCGTCCGTTCGAGTCTGCCAATCCTCTGCTTGCGATTGAAGGCCCAGGGGCTGGACGCTCCAGTTCAGCCTGATAGGCAAGAACAACATGCCAGTCAACCTCGACTTCGGTCACGGTGAGTGTCAAGGGCAACGACATGAAGGCGGGCGAGGGGTGGTTGATCAGAAGCGTCGTCGAGAGCGAGAAGCGGATGTCGGCCTGATGGTGTATGCGGACATGAAGCTGGAGCGATGGTGCGCCTGAGCTGCCCGACTTAGACGGAGGTCGGTCTCCCGGATGCTCGTCTGGCGTCGTTGCGTGGTAGTCGGGACCGCCGAGGTGCGACGACGGTGAGCCACCTCGAGAGACGGGCCCTCCGCCGCCGACGAGCGGCAGGGACGCGTAGGATGGATTCCGACTCAGGAAGGGCGTCGCCATCGGTGTCGGTAGGGCGCTGCTAAGCCCGACGCGCGACGTGAAAGGGCTGCGGTTGGAGTAGACGCTGGCAAAGGTCGGTCGGAAGCCGGCGATTGGCGACGACGCGAACGGCCCTCCGGCGACCGACGAGCTGCGATCTCGGCCGGGCACCGCGCCGTACGTCGAGCGGGCCCGGCTGCCCATGGCTGAAAAGACGTCGTCCGCCTGCTGCTGCTCCTGACGCGGGAAGCCGTAGCCGTCGCGCCCAAAGCCATCCGAGGGATGGCGAGCGGGGTGCGATCCGCCATGCGACCATTCGCGCGAACCCGACCATTCGCGCGAACCAGACCTACCGCCGCCGCCAACACTGCTCATGCCATCCTGCCAGCGCCCACCAGCGCCGTCCAGAGAGCTCTCGCCTCCGTCCTCGGTGCCAGTCTCGTCCTCATCGTCGGCGAGGAAGTCAGGATAGACGTCGCCGAGGCCGACGACTTCGACGTCGGGCGCGCGCGAGCCAAAGTCGAAGGAGGTGACGCTGATCGGACCGAGGAACGATGGCCGGTCGGCCGTCGCGAGGTAGCGGTTGAAGGCGTCAACGATGCCGTCCGTCAGAGCCGGGTCCGACAGGAGCGACCAGTCGATGTCGAGTGACATGGACGCCGGTGCAAGGTTAGGCGGATGGGCGTTGCGGGGCCGATGCGCAGAGCCGAGAGCTCGCAGGCTTGGCCCGACGCCCTGCCCTCTCAACCACCATCTCTCTCCTCTCTCGCCTCTCGAATGGGATCCTCCGCTTCCAAAGCTGCCAAAAAGGCCTATCCGTCCGCTGCCGCCGGTGTCGCCCGCGAGAGTATCAAGTTTACTCCTCCGCCGGCAGCGTTCCCGAGTGCCGCCAACGCGGCTGCCGAGCGCAGTCCTCCCGATGGACCCTCGTCGACGGCTGCAGGATCGGCGCCGCTCGCGACAGACAGCAGGCCGGACGGTACGTCCCAGAATCAGCATGGGGCGCCACCGTCTCATAGCGCCTGCTGAACCGAGCGCCGGACCCCTCTGCAGAGCTTGAGCGATCTGGGGGACGTGACCCGGCCTTCCTGTCGAAGCTGGCTGAGCTCGGTCAGGTCTCGACGCAGGGCGGAAAGCCGGCTTTCACCGCACCCCGAGCCGTGAGTTTGCAGGTGCCAGCTAGCGATGAAACGTGGAGGCTGACCTCGGCCTATGGTGACTCCGCGCAGAACGACCCCAACCCAGCCCAGGACCTGCTAAGGCGGCGGGACCTCGACCCGATCTCCTTCCCTTCAGGATCCGGCGAGGAGTCGAGCCCGACCGAGGCTGAGTCACACAACCGTCTGGACGCACCGACTCTAATCGCGCTCCTCGCCGCCCGGCGTGAAGCCAGGACACCAGAGGAGGCCCGATCGGTCGCCGAGTCGTACGGGGTTGACCTGGAACTCGTCGACCGGCTGGCCACCTTTGTAAACCCGCCGTCAGTTCAACAGGACGTCGTGCGCAAGACGGACGACGGCAACGAGACGCCTGTCGTACGTTCAACCTCCTCGGCGTCCCACGTCCCTCTGGCTTTGCTGACCGTTATTATCGCGCGGTCGTTGGCAGGCGCTTTGGGTCGACCCGGTCGTCTCGGCCTCCCAGGCCCGCGGCGAGCAGAAAAAGATCGCATGATTGGCATGTACATGCAAAGCGACGATACGAGGGCGGTGGGCGGTATGAAGACAAAGTGTCAAAGCTGGAGCTGAGCGAAAGCGAAGTAAGACAGGATAGATCAGGGCGCCGCAACGGCTACATGAAGAGGGTTCCTCGCGGGTCGCAGGGTCTTGCTTTGACGACGGGCTTCAGGGGGAGGTCCGTTAAGGTGATACGCCCTTGCTGACTCCTCACACTCTCCGTCGCGTCAAACCGAAGGGGCTATCGTCCAAAGGGGAGTAGTCGAAGGTCCATTGGAAAGCGAGTGGTGCTTCAGCGCCGAGTAAAGTAGATCGTTAAGCCAATGGCGAGCAAGATCGCATTGACGATGATGACGGGAGCGATATGCTTGCCGTAGCACTTGAACTCAGACCAAAGACACTGGGGGTGGAGCGATGGGGCGTCAGGAGGTCGTGCTGATGGGACACGATGCATCGTCATAGAATGGGGGAGCGCCCCTCGAGGACCATCGCATCGCCAGAGTCAGAGCGTACCTCACGGGTGACCTTCGGCGTCCCAGGCTTGCGCTCTGGAGGCTCTGACATCGTCCTGATGCGATGCTGGAGCGAGCCTGTTGTTGGCTGACCGGCACTCTCGCCACCTCCAGCGGCCTGCGCCTCATCGGCCCCAGCCGAGGGGAACGAGATCGGCTGCTGCGAGAAGCGGTGTTGCGGAAGGAGTGGCTTGCGTTCGGACATTAAGCAATCTTGCGAGATGCGTCGGACAGAGCCGTTTGGGCTTGGCTAGTGGTGTCCTGAAGGCCTGAGGAGGGCGGGCAATGATGTCAACGTTAGAGGTGCAGGATGATCAGGACTGCGCCTGCGGACGACGCCGAGGCCGGCGCTCGCCGCTTCATCCTGCCTCTGACGGTAACTCGCCTCTCACCTGCCCTCCTCCGGGTCAATTCTATAGATCACGGCAGAATCATGGCCGACCATGATAAGCAGCACACGATGTCCGTACTAGCGCCAGCGACAGCTGTAGCTACCTCCCTAGTGCAACCCGGCCCAGGGCTGACATTCAGCAATCCCTTCGACCGGTCCCTGGCTTATCCTGATAGCCAATTCTCGATCCCACTCGCGTCGACTGCTCATGCGACGATAGTAAAGCGGGCGCTTTCGGTCGACCGCGAGCGGCATCCGGACGAGGTCAAGGTCGTCATGGAAGGGTTCGAGTCTGGGCTGTCAATGTCCGTCTCGCCATCGTCGCCTATACCTCGCCCGAGGCGGAGTCGCTGGCTAACCCCTCTTTGATTCTCGCAGAACTATCCAGACGACAACGCTCCGCCTGCTTCGGATGAATGTCAACTCGCTCTTCGAGAATCTCGACCTCATTATTAGAACCATCGACGGCCTCAACTTTGGCGATGAGGCCCCCGCTGTCCTCCCGGCGGCCACGAGCTGAGCCTCCTCGCGCAGCGCAGCGTACTAGATGCCACCCACCTCCTAATGTAAACTCGGACCCTGGAATGGTCGGATCGCTGCTTCTCTCAAGAAGTGCCGCCTGGTATGTGCGCATGTCGACACTAATGCCGGCGGCGGCGCCATACCGTCTGCTGTACTCGGCCCATCCCTCTGCAAAGAGTCGCCTGTCGACTGGCCGCCGGACGAAAACAGGCGGCGGCTGCGATTCGAGCGCCTCCACAAGCTGGCGAGATCGACGATGAGCATGAAATGTGGCGCTATCGCTGGCGCTGGACTAAAGGGCAGCGAGGCGCCTTTATACGTGGCTACGAGGCCGGGCGTGGTGCAGACCCGGAGCATGCTGAAGGCGGCCGGCAGCTTGCTCGTTCCCACATGCTGGGCGCTCCGTTGGCCTTGTGAGCCCTGAAGAAGATCTCCTGGAGCAAGGACCAACGCTTGGCTTCCAATCTGGTGCATGCTAGACTCAGCCTGTGCGCCACATCTTGAGGACGAAGAGGTGTTCGCCTCCGGCGCGGCGCTGGAGTGCGACCTGCAGAGGGAAGCCCGTCAGCTCGGAAGCCTCGCCTAACCGGAGTCTGCTCTAGCTTGCCGCACCTTTCCATCGAGTCGGCCCGCGCTCGTCGCGCGTAAACGGTCGAGGATCGCAAGCGGCTTGTTCTGCTTGATTGCGACCAGGTAGAAGATACCAGCGGGCGAAAGAATATTCTGCGAGTAGAGTGACGGAGGGAAAGGTTAGACGGTAAGAAGAGCAATGATTGACAGCGGAGAACTGGTCAAACCTCCAGCTGAGTCAGAAGATAGCCAGTCAGGTCCATGCCGTCGGCGCCTCCTGCCCAGGTAGACCCAATGCCGGGCGCGACCTGAGTCAGGTCGTACCTGCGGGGCCCAAGTGATCAGCAGGTGCTGACAGCGCTGGAAGGACAGTCAGAAAGAACAGCTCACTCTTCAAGCGATGTCGGTACGTAGGGCGGATTAAAGACGAGCAGGTCGACCCTTCGCCGCAGGCGCGGAAGGAGCGCAGCGACGAGGTTGGTGAGGATCGGTTGCACGGCAACCTGTGAGTTGGATTGAAAGGTCAAGAGGTCAATTCAGATACACAAGAGTCAGGGCGCACAGACTCACTCTGTTCTGGACGCCCGTCAGATGAGTGCACCGGCCGGCGTGCGGGTTGATGTCTGTCGCAAGGTACACTGCGAGGGTTGAGCCAGCCAGCCGAGGACGTGTCAGCACTGGTGGCAGCGGTCGACCTGCCTCCACTGGGACAGACGTACGCGCATCGGTCCCTCCGATGATTGAGCCGATAAAACTCGAGACGATGCCCGAGCCAGACCTGTTTCCGGAAGACGACACCTCAGCGACAGCTACGACTGCCGCAGATGGCGGCTGCGGGCGGCGTACCCAATCTCAACGACGACCCGGCCGGCAGGTCCCGCCTGCAACTCCTCGACGTCGAGCTCGAGCGCGTCAAGCAGGATGAAGCTGTCCTCTGCATTTCCCTCAACGCGTTAGCAAGACGGACTGAGGTCATGATGAGCCAGGCCCAAGTCCGGCCCAAGCAGGAGTGATAACCGCAACGACGCGCGCAGGCGCCCCGGGCAGGCTAGAGAGCAGACGCACCGGCCGGGTCGTAGACAACCTCGTAGTCCGCCTTGGTCAGGTGGTCAAGGTTAGGCGTCGCGACCGACATCTTGGGCAGCACTCCTGCTTGCTGCTGAGCCGGCGATTCGGGCGAAACGGGTGGGAGTCGGGATCTGTCGAGAGCCGAGCTTGACGAGCGCAGGCCTGCGACCGCCGGTGTATTACCCTGACGTTCACCCTTCTCTCCCTTCGACAGTCTCATCCCACTGGCTCTTCAAAATGAGCAAGATCAACCAGCCCGGTACTCAGATCAAGTACGCCTGCTTAGTCGTTCAGAGCTCGATCTAAGCCGGATCGGTACCGGTGCCAGCTCGAGCTGTGTCGCCCGCCAACTGCATGCCTGCCCTTGCTGACGTCGATGGCCTCACCGCCAGGCTGACGAATGTTTCCATTGTTCGGCTCAAGAAGGGCGGCAAGCGTTTCGAGGTGAGCCTCCGGAGATTTGCTTCTCCGTCCGCTTTGCAGCTCGGCTGAATCAAGGCTCTTGATATAGATTGCCTGCTACAAGAACAAGGTCCAGGAGTGGCGGACCGGCGTTGAGACCGACCTCGACGAGGTGCTTCAGATCGAACGCGTCTTCACCAATGTCTCGAAAGGCCAGGCCGCCAAGTCGGACGAGCTCAGCAAGGCGTTCGGCAAATTGCAGCAGGACGAGATCGTCAAGGAGGTGCGCTATCCTGCCCTCTTGACAGGCGCAGCTCTCTATCGCCTCCCTCGCGCAGCGACGCCTGGATGTCCGGCTGATTGACTGCCGCTCGTTCTGGCTGACTCGCAGATCCTCGCCAAGGGCGAACTTCAGGTCGGCGAGAAGGAGCGCGAGCATAACGCCGGCAACCTGTTACGTGATATTGCCACGCAGGTGGCCGAGAAGTGCGTCGACCCGTCGACCCAGCGGGCGTACAGCGTCAGCATGATCGAAAAGGCCATGGCCGAGATTGGCTTCAGTGTCAAGGCGGACAAGAGCGCGAAGAGCCAGGCGCTCGACTGTATCAAGCAGCTGCAGGCGTCGTCGACGCTGCCTATCCAGCGCGCACGCATGCGCATCCGCATCACGATGCCGACCAAAGACGGCAAGCGGCTGAAGGAGCAGATCACTGGCGCGGCCGACACGGTCGAGGAGGACGACTTCACGTCGGACGAGTGGGAGACGGTACGTCGGCCTCGAGTAGAAGGTCACTTCCGTCTTCGTCGACTGACGCCTTGCTCTGCTGCCTTTTGCTAGATCCTACTCATTGACCCGGGGCAGTTCCGTGTCCTGACTGACCTCTTGCAGAAGGAGACAAAGGGCAAGGGTCGGATCGAGACGCTTAACTTCGCGGCGGTTCAGGGCGAGGGCTCGCTAGATTAAAAGCCGTGTCGCCTCTTGCCTGCTGCGACCTCGTCCTCGACCCCTTGCTTGCTCTGACGGCAGAAGACAAGTCCAGAAGCGTGCGGCAGCGGGCGGCATAGGATTGAGCAGTGAGAGTTTGCGACGAGGTCGGTGCGAAGCCGTCTAGGCGGACAAGCGAGCGTGCAGAGCTGGTGCTACAAGAGGTACAAGAAAAGATTGCTCGCTCAGACCTTGAAGCCGTAGCTGGCGCATGGAGGGAAAACGAGTCAGTGCCTGCCTACTGCGGTCGAGGATGACGCCAGGCACAGCCGTCGGTGGCGACATGCTGGCTGACTTGTCGGACGTACCCAAGCATACATGCCCGGTGGGCCTCAATGAATGGCTTGCAGTCGACCTCGGCGTTGTCCGAGCTCATAAAACACTGGTCGCGCTTTGACTTGGTGTCGGGGCAGGCGCAACACCTGGCGTTCAGGCGGGCGAGAAAGGGCGAGCATGACCAAGCGTCAGCTTGCCAAGCTCGATATCAGAACACCGGGCGACTCATGCGGCGACCCAAAGCGAGATGTTCAGTTCGCCAACCAGCGCAGAAGAGACGCACGGCTTCAGGCCCTCCGGGTTGAGCTCCGTCACGAGCGACGGGTTGCTCGGCAGGGCCGCCGGCTTCGAAGACGAGGTGGAGGCGGCCTGCGCGGGCGCCTCGGGCTGAGGCGACGAGAACCAGGATGAGAGGAACGACATGCGGGGACTCAGAAGAGTAGAGAAAGCTGGATGTTGTAAGGTAAGCTCCCCCAAACTTCGCGATCGGACATCGATCGCAGCAGAGACTCACGCAAATGGGCGGAAGAGGTTGCGAGGGTGACTGTCGGAAGCGGAGTGGCACTGGAGCAGTTGCCGGCCGGCTGCACCCAAAACAAGGCCCGACGCCTGGGCTTTCGCACGAGGCCGAAAACGCCGACGAGCCGGCGCGTGCAGCCACGCTCGTCTCCTAGTCGCCTGTCCTCCACGACCGTTCGACCCTGACGATAATACTCCCAACATGGGCGCCTTCAAGAGCACGACAGCGAGCAGAGAGACTGAGCCTTTGCTTGCCAACGCTCCCTCGCCTGCGACTTTGCTAGGCGAAACCAGCTGTCAGGCGGACGGAGCTCGCCGCAGGGGCCTCCTATCGCCCTACGTTCGGGTCCTAGTCGCATCCTTCTTCCTCTGTGCGTCTCTTGCTCAGCTGCACAAGTTCCGGCAGCGCGCTGACTGACAGCTTTCACCTTCTTCAGCGGTCGCGTTCGTCTTCGTGCGTCGCGCATCTGCTCGCGCTTCTGTCGGCAGGATCCAAGACCTCATCGTCGCTGACAGCCTGGACCTCCCTCACGCAGACGGCTACACCCTTACTGTTTGCCGTCCGCAAGATGGAATGCGAAGAGCACTATGCCTACGGTGCTCTCCCTCCTCCCGGTCTCGCTGATCGTTGCGCGCTCAAGGAAGTTGAGGCGGCGACGGCGCGGTCCATCAGCCTCATGTTTGCCGGCACAACCGTCGGCGCCTTCCTCAACCTACTCGTCACCACCTGGGAGATCAAGCGGTGGGGTGTTCGCGCCGCTCTCGTCCAGCAGACTTTCTGGCCTTGCCTTCGCAATCTTTGCCAAATCATTGGCGTCCGGCACGGCTACCGCTTCGGCATCGTGCTCATTCAGGTCACGCAGCTCATCACCATCCTTGGCGGCGGAGCCGGCTACATGCTCGCCGCCAACACATTTCTTAATGACGTCGTCAGTGACGAGGAGCGCACTGCGGCCTTTGGCGTGCTCTCAGGCTTCGCCATGGCAGGCACGGCGCTCGGATACACGGTCGGCGGCCTCGCCGGCGACTACATCAACCTCGCCGCGCCGTTCGAGATCACCTTCTGCTTGCTTGTCGCCTCCACCTTCTTCACTGCCTTCTTCTTACCTTACATCCCGCCCGCGAAGCAGGTCGAGGCGACCGATGGCGTCACTCCCAAGCAAAGCTCGGCGAACGGCGGCCCGCTGGCGTGTCTTCGCATCTTTGTTCCGCGCAAGATCGAGGACGGCCGGGGTCGTTACTGGGGCCTTACGCTCCTCGGCCTGGGGGCCTTCCTGGGCGTGCTGGCCACGGCTTTCGTCGTGCGTTCCACAATCCCGTGATTGGCTCCTAGCCGAGCTGCGCTTCACTGATTTGGAGCAATCACCTTGACCTCGCAGCCCCTGATGCTGCAGCTGACGGCGACCAACCGCTACGATTTCAAGCCGGCGCAAAACGGCTACTTGATGTCGCTCAACTCGGCCTCGCGAGCCCTCTTCCTCACGCTTGCCTTCCCACGCATCATTGCTTCCGGCCGACGCTGGTATACAGTCCGGCGGACAGCCACGCCGACTAGCTTATCCTCGACGACAACACCTTCGCCTACCCCGACCTTGATTGACGCTGGTGAGCTCCCCAGCACAGCCGAGGCATTTGAGCCCGCCTCTGGATTGCAGGAGCTCGAAGAGCCCGTCAACCTACCGATCTCGATGGCACCGACGGACGCCGCCCACGGATCAGCCTTCGACCTCATCTTCCTCAAGTGAGTGGACAGCCGCAGCAAGCGATGATGCTGGGCGTGACATTGACCTGTACTCCTCTGCTCGCCGGTGTAGGTGGAGCATGGTTCTCGATGCCCTTCTGACGGCGCTCGTTGGCCTCAACACGCGTTCGAATGAGATCTTGCTCGCTGCTGTCATCATGCCCCTTGCTTCGGGCACAGCGCCGGCCTGCAAGGGTGTGTGCGAGCCTCAAACAATTAGGCTCTGCCGTCAGACGTTGATCTTCAAACTCTTGTGTCTTTTCCATAGGCGTCATGATGGAGCTCGTACCTGCCGCGCAACGCAACGACGCTCTGTCAGCCATCAGCCTGCTAGAAACGGCCGCGTACATCGTAACCGGAAGTCTCTTTGGTGTCGTCTTCAGCTACTTGTCCGAGTGCGCTCCTCTCTGCCATGCCTTGAATTCAACGATGGGCTGCTGACGACGACCGGACCCTTCTGCAGCATCGGCAAGCCGAACCTTGTCTTTCCGGTCAACGGCGGCATCGCCCTCGTAGCCGGTATCATCTTGCTCTTCGTGCGCTTCCCGAAGGCAAGACGGCCGTCGGGTCCAGCCTGAAGTCACGACTGCCTCTTTGCGCTCTGCTCCCCTCCCTTTCACGATCTGATCACGAAAATAGGATGGCTTCTCTGCATGCTAGCCAGAAAAGAGGAACCACCTCGCGCGGCAGTCGACCGCCTCCTTGCGGACCGACCGACGTTTGTCGTCGAGCGCCTGGCCAAGTTGCCGTAGAACGGTCGCCTTGACCGGGTGCAGCACGTCGTAGCGAATCACGTCGGGCAACGCGGCGAGCGTCCGGAGCGCGGCCATTCGCGAGCGCTCGTTTGAGCCTGCGACATCGAGACAGCGGAGCAGCGCCTCGACGATTGTGACGGCCTGGCGTTCAATCACCTCCTGGCTGGTGGCGTCGTCGACCTGGGCAGCCTGCTCAAGCGTCTGGATGACGTTAGCCTTGAGATCAGCGTCAGGCAAGTCGAGCGACCGAAGTAGGAAGGGTAGAAGCTGAGGAACCCAGGCGTGGAGGGAACGTCAGCGAAAGGGGCTGACGCGTTGTTGCAGTCAGCGAGACGAACCGTAGGCAGAACTGAGATACACAGAGCCTGTGGCAAGGCGGGGATGATGGAAGCGAGGACGACCAGGTAGACAACGGCCCGGTTGGTGCCTGAACGGGAAGATTTAGCTGAGGTTGGACAGAGGACCAACATTGAGGGTGTAGTAGGGGCCAAACGCACCCTTGGCCGCAGCAAAGCCCTGCTCGATTTTGGGGATGATGAAGTTGAAAAACTTCTGCTTGTGTAGCAGCTGCGATTGCAAGGGGCGCAGAACGCATCAGGCAACGTTCAGACGACCAGACCGTCCCAGAAACGTACGCGGATGACGGCATGATTTCGCTTCGTCAGGACGCCATCGCCGTCGCCATCAGCGATGATGGCGAGCGCCTTAGCGGCTTCAAGGATCATTTGCTCGTCCTCCTCGGCAGCGAGCAGATCGAGCAGTTGCGACAGGAAGTTGTAACCGAGCTCGTGGTTGCGGATTAGCAGGGCGCGGCACAGCTAGTGTAAAGGGATGGGGGATCTCATCAGTGATGAATCGCGCTTCGCATTTCGAAACCGAGGTCAACTCACCCAAACCCAGGCCCGAATGGATCGCATGCGCCGCGCACGTGCCGCCTGTTGGTTTATCACCTCCGCGGACCAGAACGATGGGACAACGTGCTCGAGGAAAGACGATAGGCCTGCATCGATGTATCCTGCGTGTCAGCGCTTGTCTACCGAGCCAGCACGCTGGGAGTGGAAGAGACATACGGTCGCAGTGCTTGTTGACCAGCGACGCGTACAAGTGGAACATCGACTTCAGCTGGAGGGCTGTTGCTGAGGTGGACAGCGACCACTGCAAAACATCGCCGATGAAGGCCGATAGGTCGGCTATTGGGAGGTTGACCTTAGCGACGGATGAGCGGCGTCAGTAGGAATGACACAATAAAATGGCAACTCTGATTCGGGAACGTACTTCGGGTCGGAGGGCGATCATACCACTTGTATAGAGAACGAGAAGGTTTCGCTGCGATGCTGGCGCGTCCACCGCGAGCGGGAGAAAGGCACCAATGCTCGAGGGCTGCTGCGTGACGAGGTCCACCTGTCCATCAACGAAGGCCGCTTGAAGCTTGGCGGCAAAGTCGTTTTGCTGGCTGCTCGGACAGGGACAGTTGGGGTCAGGATGAACACACGAAACCTCGCGCCACCTGAAAGTGAAGGCACGCACTCGACAGGGAGGCTCTGCACGACGAGCTCAACGATTTTGCCGCCAACGACAATCAACCTCGGCTCGGCTGCGATACCATCCTGGCCAGCAGTTACTCCCTGAACGAAGAAGGCAAATAGTGAAGGCAGGAGCCTATCCGCGAAGGACGGCAGGTCGGTGTGCTTGGCCTCGGCCTTCTTACGCCAAAGTTTCTCGACGGTGACGAGGAGAGCGAATGCGTAGACGGCCGCCTCAGCCGACTTCTCAGCGGCTGACAAGCTTCTCAACTTGGAAAGTACGAGCTCGACCAGAAGCGTAAAGAGGGCCGGCTCCACGGCCAGCACTCCGAGGCAGGCAAGCGTTCGCCGGTAAGCGAGCCGAGCGTGCTCCTCATCCAACGTCGGCGCGCGGTCTGGCAGGGACTGAAACAGCGTGGGTAGAATCTGAGCCTCAATCGAGACCGAGTCGGTCTTGGCAATCTCTGCGAGGTTGTTGAGCGCGTGCTCCCTGAGGGGCAGAAGCATCAGCTACTTCGTGCCGCTGGTGTAGCATCGCCGCTCAAATATCTCCAAAGACGGACCTGATGTCGTCGCTGACGCCGTCCGCACCGAGGAGCGCCCCGATTTTACTGACGACGTATGACCGCTCATTCGTCTCGAGCCAGGACAGAAGGCCCATGAGACCTTCCATGGCCGCCTGCCGTCCCTCTTCGACATCGAGCCCCGCCGTCAAGCAGCCGAGCAGCTGGTCCTTCAACTCAAGCAGGACCCCGTCGGAGGCGACAGTGCGAGACTCTCCGGGCGTGGCGTACAGAGCGGCGGCGGCGTGAATAAGGGCCGAGAGCGACGTCAGGAGGGCCTGTTTCTGCGTGATCGAGGTTGAAGATGCGTGGAATTGGCCGAGCAGCTGGGGCAGAATTTTACCGTACGTCTTGCGGCCGAGACCCTCTATCGGGATGGGAGCGAGGAACATCAGCCTTCTGACTAGGACGGCCGCGACAAGTCACTTGCGACACGCACCCGAGGCAGCAAAGCTTGCTCCGACGATCTTGACGATCTGGACCGCAAGGCTCTTCTCCGGCTCGCGCAGAGTGACCTCCATCTCCTCGAGGATAACGCCGTCGAAGAAGTCGCTATCGGTCGTTGCATCGCCGTCGACAAGCACGCGGAGAAAAATGCTCAACGTCCGAAGGGCGGCTACCTCGGCCTCGTCAGATGAAGTATAGAGGATCTAACGCAAAGGAAGCCTGTAAGTGAAAGCTAGGGAGACTTCGGAGTAGACTCGGTCCGGCCATGAAGGACTAACCTCAACCTTGAGCCCCTCCCAAAGCTCGGCTTGATGTGCCTGAGCGTTGTCCCGTCCAAAGACCGGTAGGCAGGCCTCGATTGTGCGAAGCGTGTCGATCTTCATCTCGCCGCCGCTACCTGAGAGCTTCTCGAGCAAGACCGGCATCGCCTGGCGGGAGAGAAGCGGGCTGCCAGCGAGGCACGCTCGGAGCGCCGTCCTAAGGTTCTCCGTCGATATGCCGTAGGGATCGCGTGGAGGCGGCCGATACGTGATGGGAAAGTAGCAGTACGTGACGTCGAAGAGTTCTTCGACGGCCGTATCAATGTCAAATTCGAGAATGATGACCTTGGCGAGCGAGAAGGCGATCAGCAGGTTGCGCGGGTCCTTTTCGCCGTCGGCGATCCGAGTGCAATAGGGTTTGACAAAGCCGTTTGGGCCGAGGCGTACGAGAGCTGTAGGCAGGAAGGCGCCGTCAGCACGTCGGCCTGCCGCAAGTGGAAATCGGTCCGCAGCATAGCGATGATAAGCGCTGACGCGCGCACCTGGTCGATGCAGGTGCATGAGCGTATCGAACGTCCGGAAGACCAGGTAGCGCGTCGCCTGCGCGAGCGAGCGCATGTTGATACTCAACAGTCTGTTTCAAGCAAGTGGGTTGTTAGGCTTAGCTGGCGGCGCACGCGGCTGAACAGGTCGACATGACTGTGCAACAGCGCTGCTGTACGCACGCGGGGACGAGGGCGAGAGTCTCCGATGAGCCGAAAGTCGGTAGGCCGCTGAGTGTCAGCAGACCCTGAAGTGCCGGCGTCAGAACTAGGACGTCCGACAGCTTGTCGATGTAGAATTCGGTCAAGACGCGAGCTGAGGGGGAAGACGCAGGTGGTTCAGAGGGGGTCATCGCAGGGTCGAAGCGAGGACGGGGTGTCAGGGAGAGGCTGAAACGACTGACTCGACTGTCGATTGATTCTGTCCTTGGGACTCTGCGCCAGGACGGCTGACAGCAACGCGAGAGCTACGAAGAGACGAGACCGTCAGTCGGATTAGAGTGGTTGAGGTTGCTGACGCGTGAGAGCTCGTGCTAGCTGCGCCGCCGTTGCGGACAGAGACGCACCTCGCAGCCTCGGCTCATCGTCGACGCTTGTCAGGTACGATCCGAGAGCCTTGACGAGACCAAGAAGGCCGAGCGAACCAGCTCCACCGTTGACAACTAACGCAGGAAGGTCGAGTATAGGGTCAGCGCCTCCAGTCGCGTCAATGATATGTGATATAGAGACATTGAGACTGCTACCGACGGTCGAGGAGCTCGGGCGACAGCGTCGTCTCGCCGGTGGCAATGTAGGTCGTGACGAGCTGCTGAGCGTATTCCAGCGACATGTCTAAGATGGAGGCTCTCAGAGCGAAACCTAGAGCGCTTGGAGACCGGAGAGACGGGCGAGGGCAAGATGAGGTCGGAGGGTCAGGCAGGTAGTGTGCCCGCAGCTGGAGGCTCGCATGGAGCTAGGGTTAAAGTGCAGCGCAGGGAGGAAGCAACAGGCGAGGTCGAGAGCTCAGGCTGCCTACCCCTCTCAACGACCGCCCGAAACCTCTTCTGCCCCTCTTCTTCCGCCCGATCAGGATGTCCTTCTCGACGCCGACGCCGCGCCGGAGAGCGCCGCCCCGTCGGACGGCCCAGCAGGTGTTTGACCTGTCGGGTTCACAGGCCTCATCGGCGGCGCCCTCGCTCGCCTCCGCTGCTTCGTCGACGGCTGGCGTCTTCACGCCTCGCCTCGCCGTTCCGACGCCGCTCGCTAAGCGGACTTTCCCCTCAGCGGCGTTCTCGCAGGATGAGCAGATGACGGATGTCGCGACCTTTGACGGTACGGCCTCGGTCGGCGGCAGCTCGGTCTTTGGCGGCTCGATCCTGAGCGAGCTGCCAGACGACGACGACCGCGCGCGTGTCCGCAAGGCCAGCGCCCGGCCGCGAGAGGTTTGGATGAACGACGGCCGAGTCGAGGTCTGGAAGAAGGGGGGCCTGCCTTCGGCTGTTCAGTATGCGCTCGACCAGTCAGGTCAGTTCTCCGCTGCCGCGGCTGCCGATTGGGGTGATGCGATGCGAAGGCAAGCTGACCGACGGGGTCCTCCTCCGCTAGACCTTTACACGAACCCGCTCTCAGCCTCTTTCTCCGAACAGACGGGTTTTGCATCGCTTATCACCCACTCGGCTCTCTACGTCTGGTCCTACCTCGTGCGTCATTGGAAGCGCCGGTCCTCGCTCGGTCAGGTCGGCCGAGCTGATCAGCCTCTCCGCACCCTTTCGCAGAAGCCCAACTCGACGCTATATGTGTTCCCGCTCGCCCCGCCAGCCTCATCTCACCCTTCAATGCTGCCATCCAAATCGCACGCGCTTCTCCTGCCGTTTCCTTCGTCGGCATCTGCTAGCGTCGTCTCGCGCGAGCCGAGCGTGCTCGTCGTCAGCCCGGCTGGCGAGCTCCGCTTCTGGGATTCGCTCTCGGCTGCCCTCGTCGACGGTGGAACGCGCTACGTCGCGTCCGACGCTATTGGGTCCCTTCTCGGCGACGGCGAATCGATCGACGGACTCTGGTCGGCTGGAGATGGTCTCGGTGCGGTCGCGACTGGCGACAAGGGTGGTCTCTGGAAGGTCGACATCAGCTACCCAGGCGGCCGTGCGCAGGTCGATGTTGTTCCCTTTCCTCGTGCGACCTCAGCCGGTTTCCTTGGCTTCTTTCGGTCCTCTGCGTCATCCTCCAGTGCATATGGTTCGGCGGTGGGCTCCCAGCCGACCCTGGTTCTCCCCCTTGAGAGCGGCCAGCTCCTCGTCCTCACGCCGCAATCGATCCTACAGACCTACTCGCTTCCGTCAGCGTCGAGGTCACCGGTCCTCGTATCTTCGACGCCGCTTCTGCCAGCCGTCCTCGCCGCTCTCCGTGCGGACGAGCGCGATGGAGTCGAGCTCAGCCTTGAGATGCACGACCTTCGTCCGCTCTCGTCCGCGGGCGAGATTGGCGTCCTCGTCAGCTACGAGGAGACGGGCATGCTGGAGGGCGGCCGGCGATCGGCCATCATCGGCGTCACTGCGGGAGCGCAGGGTGACGCCAAGGTGTCGCGCGTGATTGAGAGCTCGACTCGGATCGTCAGTCACAGCCGTACGAATGGATTGCGGGAGGCCGCTCGCTGACCTAAACAATTGCCTCTCTCCTCCAGGACCTCGACCCTCGTCCGCTGCCTTCTCCGGCATTGATTCCGCTGCCTGTATCCCAGCAAGCGCTGCTCATCCTCCCGTCGTCGCTCCTTCTTATCTCGCTCTCGTCAAGCAAATCGTTCGAGGAGCACCTGCTCCTCAAGGACTCGGCTCGCAACGCCTTCCTCGGCGTCGGCTCAATCGGCGGTTCGGCCGGCGAGGTTGGCATCATTATGAAATCAGGCGGCTTCGCTTCGATGACCGTCGCCCCGTTGAGCTCGAGCACTACCGAGGGATCCGGCAAGGATGCCGACACACGCCGGCTCAAGAGCCGGATCGAGCAGGCCATCTTCTTTGGCACGAATGCGAGCAATCCGCTCTCGTTTGACCTGACACCGTCGCTCCCGGGCTCGCTGCTCGCTTCGACGGCGCAGGTGTCGGCGCAAATTCTGAGCTCCTCCCTTTCACTGCTTCCACCCGTGCTCGATACCCGCCTGTCGCTCGCTGCCCGGTTGCAGAGCCTGACACACCTCGTCGAGCTCGTCGGCCGGTGCGGTCTGATGGGCAAGCTCAGCGCTGGCGCGCGCCGGAGCCTGCTTGCCGATGCCGAGCGTTTGAGCGCTGGCGGCGAGGCCTGGACCTACTTGACGAGCCGCATGACGTACGTCGATTGTTTGCTGGTGTGGCTCACCAGGCAAACCAGATTAACGCAACCCCTTCTTTTGGACTCGCAGCGGCGAAGACCTTGCCGGAACGCCTCGCGGCCTGCTGTCGGACGCCATCGCGCTTTATATGACCCGTAATCCGGGAGGCCCGCCCCCCGCGGCTGCTTACCAGGGCGAGGACCCCCTCCGACTCTTCTTTCGCACACGCATCAAGGACCTCGGTCAGGTCCTCGAGACCGTCGGCTCACTCGCGGCCGAGGCGCTTGAGCGATCGGACGACGTCGAAGACCGCAGCCGATGGCTGTCCGAGGCCAACCACATCTTCCTTACCACTTATCGAGCGGCGTTCCGCCACCGGCAAGAGGACTGCAAAAAATACGGTCTCGACGCCCCCGATGCGGTCAGCAAGGGCGTCTATAGCGAGCCTTGGTGGACGACGTCGCCCCTGCTGGCGTTCCTCCAATCTCTCGTCGAGCTGACCGACGAGATCATCTTCCGCCGGACGCGCGAGTTTGGCTCGACTCTCGATGAGGCTGCCACTGGAGGGGGCGCCGAGAGCTCAGAGCAGGCTCTGCAGAGGGAGCTCAAAGACCAGCTCGGTGAGCTCGCCGGCGTCCTGCTCGCGACTTTCGAGGCACGCATGCGCTACCTCCGTGCTGTACTTGAGAACGCCGGTGGGGAGGGTCTTAGCGACCGTGAGGCGGTTGAGCTCACGGATCGCTATCTCAGCGTTAGGCCGCGGGTCATTCTTGGTCTCGGTGCGTCGTCCGCTTGTTCGCGAACCCAGTGGTCTGCCGTCTCTAAGATGTTGATTGACCCTTGCTTCCGTAGTCCGTATTAACCACGCCGACGAGGCCTTCAACCTGGCGCAACACCACAGTGACTTCCGGGCGCTCGTCGAGCTTTGCAATCACCCAGTCGTCGGCTCGGCGGCCAAGACGCAGTACTACATCGAGCGCTTTCGGGAGGACTTTGCATTCGAGCTGTACCAGTGGTTCATTGAGAAGGGTTCGTCCTGACGAGCGCGTGCGCTGCCTCTTGCGCCGCGTCGCTCACTTCTCCCACCTCTACAGGCAAAATGAAGACACTTCTGACGCAGGACGAGGTCTATGCGCCACTCGTCCTCAAGTTCCTCGACTCGACCGACAACCCCCGGATCGCCTGGATTCAGGACATTGCTACCAAGCGTTATGAGCACGCGGCGATGTCGCTTCTCAAGGAATCGGAGAACGAGCCGAAGCTAGCCGAGAAGCAGGTTGGTCACCGCTATTGGGCTTCTCGGTGGACGTCATAGAAGCTGATGACGAGCCTCGATTTTGCCTCCTTCAGCTCATGCTGAGCATCAGTAAGCTCTGCCAAGTGACGAATCTGAAGCAGCAGGTCAACCCGCCAGACGCAGGGCGCAAGTGGTTGGACGGTGCGCCCGTCTTCCACAGAAGCACCTCTTTGCGAGATCTTGCCTCTGATGTGCCCTGAGTGCTTGTCACAGGTGTCGACGACCGGCTAAACCTGATCGGCATCCACGAGCGCCTTCGGTCACTGTTCCAGGGGGCGGCCGGCTCGGTGCGCGATGCGCATGGCGCACCGGCTTCGGTCGAGGAGAACGTCGAATTTGCGACTCTGCAGCTCGCGCCCAACCTCGCGGACTTCCCGGCCCTGAGAGCTGTCCGTGTTTCTGTTTCCCATGCGCAAGCTGCCTCCAAGCTAATTTAGACGTGTGCTCGCTCCTACAGCTCTTTGTCCGACTCGGCTCGAGCCTGATGATGGGTAGAACGCTCCGGCCGGAGGACCTAATCGATCTATTGACGCTCAAGGCCAATCAGGCCGAGGATCAGGTTGGCGACTATGCGACGGCGCTAGATATTCTCTCGAGAGCAAAGGTTGGTCGCCCGGCTTCGGTTTAGCTTGCGTGAGATGCTGACGTCGGTCGCGACGTCCTCCCAAACCCCCTACACCCCCCCACCCCCCCCCTCTTTCCTCAAACCCTTGGCCACTTTTCAGGATATCCCGGCCGGCCGCGCCCAAATGGCGTCCTTCAGCATTTGGCGCCGGATCTACATCCGCGACAATTGGTCGGCCCTTTCAACAAGCAACCAAACCGACCAGCAGCTCGAGGTGATCCTCCGATCGACGGCCCTCTACCAAACTCTCAGCATTCTCCGCGGTCCGTTCGACCTGCGACTGCTCGTCTCCTCAGAGCTGCGGGAACTGACGAACGACTCCTTTTTGGTCTGCAGAGATTGCATTGCAATCGGCACCGCTCGCTCCGTCGGAGGTCGTCCTGCCCTCATCACACGTTCTGCCGGCCGAACTTGCGGCACGGTGCGCCGACGACAGCGCGGACACGGTTGAGGCGCTCTGGCGGGATCTTCAGGCCGAAAACGACACGCTCCGGGCCTACCTCGAGGACACTGAGCTCGAGATCGGCAAGCGCGGGCTCGAGGTTTGGAGCGGCGAGGTGATGCGACTCGTCGGCGACGCAGAGGCATGATCGAGGTCTATCGAGTAAATCGCATCTATACAACAGTCTGCCCATGCGCAAAGACTTAACACGTGCCCTTGGCTGAGCCCAGAGGAAGAGCGTAGTCAGTCGGGACGTGCTCGCTGTGAGCGTGCGGGTGCAGAACTTAAGGCGACGGACCTCCAGGGATCAGGTTCTCGAACTCCTCGATAACGCGGACCTTGTCTTGGCTTGCCGATGACTTGTCAAAGACGTAACTGCGCAGGAATCGGGCAGGACGGGCGCGGGGTTGTCAGCACCTGAAGTGGTTGGTTGGCGGCGAGCCCGGCTCCGATCGATCGGACGACGCCGCCCGAGGAGCCGGGATCTCCCCCGAGTCGCAGAGCACGCACCCAAGCCACTCCTTCGCGAGCCGGGTCATCAGCTGCTGGCCGACGACGCGTTGGCCAAAGCAGATGATCTGGCAATCGTTACTGAGAATTGAGCGCTCGACGCTGAAGGCGTCGTGCGCGGTCGCGGCCCTGATGCCAGCGACCTTGTTGGCCGCAATCGCGACGCCGAGGCCAGTGCCGCAAATGAGAATTGCCCGGTCGGCCTCGCCCGCCATGATCATCTGACCGGCCTTGATGGCGACGGACGGGTACGGCGTCTCGTCCTGACGGTCGGAGGGACAAGATGGTTAGCGACCATGTTCGGCACGAGCGGCCCGGTGCGCGGCAGACGGCGGCGGCGGCGGCGCAGCTCGCGAACGCACCTTATTGTGCGGTACCCCGATGTCAATCAGCTCGGCGACGCGCTTGTCGCCCTCGAGTGCTTTGATGAGCGCGGCCTGTGGGGGATCACGCTCGTCAGCACAAGAGATGAGCGGAGCCGTCGAAAGGAAAGAGGAGGCGCACCTTGTACTCAGTGCCGGCCTGATCCGAGCCGACAACGAGGCGCCACGAAGGGGAGGACATGATCGATTGGAAGAATGGAAGCGAAGGCGGAGGACGAGAGATCAAGCGAAGGAACAGGGTGTTCCGTCGAGTGCAAGGATGGTCGTTGTTGGTTGGAAGGATGTGAGAGCATGCCGGTGCCGGCTGCAGGCGGAGCCAAGGGGCCGAGCGAGCGGGCGCGGTGCCGACATCGTGCCGGCTTCGCGCCGGTAAGTCGGCCGCCCCCACAACATCCGCTGGAGGGGCATCCTCTCGCTCTGAGCTGTAGTGAAGGTCATCAAGAGTCTTAGAGAACGGGTATATGTATGTTGTTAATTCGGAGAGGAGGGAGCAGAGGTCAGGCGTGGTTGAGCGAAGCTGTGCCGGCGCCTGGGTTGACAATGCTGGCAAAGCGCGATAAGATTGCGGCGGCTAAGACCGCCGAGTGCTCAGGCTCTCTCCGGGGAGGACGGACCGAAGCCATCTGCAGAAACGGTCCATCGTCAGCCCTGTCCTTGCTTGCTTCCACTTGATCAGTTTCAAGTGTCCGACGAACATCTCGCCCGGGCGGCTCGACTCGCGCAGGAGGCGGAAGGGCGTGCGGCCGGGCTCCTCGCACCGCCGGCTTAGATCGCCGTGGCCATCCTCCGACGCTAGCGACTATGCAGCCGACACAATCCGTCAGCTTCAGCTTCGCGATTGGGTAAGCGTCGAAAGACAAGACGTACGAGGATGACGAGTCGACCCGCCCAATCGGCATGCGTTGACGTGGGGTCGTCCCTAAGAGTGATCTGGGAGCAATTCATCCAAGCGCTGGTCTTGCGTCCGTCCGGCCCGATTGACGTGTGACGAACGAGCTGTGACAGGGCGAGGGTGTCAAGCTCAGCTTCCTTGTGTTCAGAAAAAAACTTGCTGATGCTCTGCGCACCTTCGTGCTTTCCGCTGCCTCGAGACCCAGATCGCCGCTGACGTCGAGATGCACGAGCGGTGCGCTCTCGGCCAAGATGGCCTTGTGCCAGTGGGACGGAGCAAAGGCTGCGTCGGGTTGTCAATGGGTCAGCAATTCTCTTTTCGGCACGGCACTCTGGGCACGGCTGCGAGGAATGAGGCGGCACCAAAGCCGTTGAAAGAGGGCGGGATCTCGCCGAGCAGCGAATGTGTGTAGTCAAGGTCAATGCTATGAAAGCGATCACGTCAGCGCCGACTTCGGTTGGCCGAAGTGGAGGTGTCAGACTGACAGGTAATGACCGTCATAGATGAGACAGCCTGCAATGGGAAAGAAGGGCGCCTCGTTAGCAGCGATCGCGGCTGGGCACCTCGATCTACGTCGCTCGCCTGCGTTTGACAATGGGTCCTTAACGGCCGCGTTCCAGACGACGTCGCCAATCTGGAGGTGCGCCCAGAGGCCAGCCGCTTGCATCTCTGCGGGTGATAGAATTTGATGACTTCAGAACCATGACCTCATACATGGAGAGCGGGTCTTCTAACTCACCCATCTCGCACTTGATGATGCAGTTGTCGCTGAGCCACGCGCTGCCGGGGTTTGGCACAAAGCAACGCAGGCGGGAAGCGCGATCTGTCGAGCCGTTCTTGTAGTATCAGCGTCTGGCGAGCCTCTTGGATCAGGATTCGACTGCCACGTACGAGGGCTCTTGATGACGTGCTGCGAAGTGCTGCTGATGATCGAAAACTCTGCCATCGCCTGCAGCTTTAGGCGCAGCTGTATCAAGGAAAGATGAGAGATTCAGCTCCCTGGAGATTCTGAGTGACATCAAACGCAAGCGACCATGTAAACAGACAATCACACGAGAATAGCTTCGGCAGATTGCCGTTGTCAGCTGCGTGTCGTTTCGCGCATTCGCAGAAGCTGCCAGAGCTCGGGCAGAGAAGGCGCCCTCCGAAAGAGGATTCGAGCGGAGGAAGGCGTGCAGATCCTGTGAGACGGCTTGACAAGAAAGTCAGTCACGGAGACCAAGTCTCGCAAGGAAAGAGACTGACAGTTAAGGCAAGACGAATGGGCTCAATTCCCCACTGTGGCCGCCAAACTCGGTACCCCGCGCTTCCCAAGAAGCGTCCGAAGACGGCTTCCTTCAATGAGGCGTCTCGCACGAGGAGGTGCTGGATCTCACGCGCTGAATCAAAGAGGGATAACCAGCTGGCGTGATCAATATGAGCGAGTAGTGGTCCGAGCACGAGTGGATTGAAGAGTTGAGGCAACAAAGATCGCCCAGTTGCGGTCGAATGGCGAACGGAGGCTATCCGAGGCGAGGGCGTCAGAGAAGACATTGTGCGGTCGGCCTGAGTTTCGAGGTCCGCCTGCCGACAGGGAATCGGACACTTGATAGCGTTCGTCTGTTGCGTCTGAAGATTGGAAAAGGTCGTTTGTGGCGTTGGGTCTGATGCTCCTGACCTGAACATGGGAAGTTTCGGCGGCGTCTCCGAATCTCCTCTCTGAAACTGTGAAGCAAATGGAAAGGTAAGTGGTCAGCATACGAATGGATCATGAGACGTGGCTTGACTCACGGAGCGAGGCCTGGTGGACAGCATATCTCGCACTGGAGGAGGCGGCCTGGGCGCAGCAGCCGTTGGCAGGTACAGCAGCGCACCGAGCTGACACGGCCCAGTCGCTGCGGAAGACGGCTCGAGAAGGTCTAAGTCCTTCTCGTCCGAGTCTTCGTCGAGCAGAGAGAAGATGGATGAGGAGAGGGAGCTGCTTCGGGAGCGAGTGCTGAATGGAGACGCCGCTCGCTGCGCAACGGGTTCAAGCATTAGCAACGGACAGTTCCGATCGCCTAAAGAGATGGCTCCTCACGTCTATGGAGTCCTGTCGGTGCAGACTGAATCGTGGAGATCCGGCACTGTCTTTGCGCAGCCTACCAATGTATGTGAGCTGGGGCACGCGAAAAGGGGGGTTGGGGTAGAAGGCCGCTCAAACAGAAGTCAGCCGTGGGTGCAAAGGGGCCAAGGGGCAGGAGGGTCCCAAGACGCACGTCCTCCGAAGAACCCGAAGAACGGCCAGCATTCCTGGCGATATGAGTCAGCCGCGAGATAAATCTAGACGCCTTGCTTTCCTTTGATGGCATGTCATCCTCGGATCTGGAATCCTCGAGGCTTGCTGTTTGTGACGCCGGCGACGCGAGCGGCCGTAGGTACGGCGACATTGGAGGCGTTGCGCTGGCCAGACGCGATAAAGACGTGTCAGAAGCCTGAGCTCTGAGCATGGTGGGAGATAGGTCGTAAGGGTGTAGAGGTCCTGCTGAAGGCGGAAAGCCGTCCTTCGAGCTGCTTGTCGACATAATCTTGGGCGCCGGCTGCTTGATCGCCTGCCGATGAGCGCTGCCGTTAGTCGGGATGACTGGCGGCGGGGGCCGGTGGTGATCGTCTGCGGATCTGGATCTTGTCGCCCAGAGTCCTGTTGATGACATCTCGGGCGAACCTTCCAGCGCGCGAACAATCGACTCTGGTCGGCTGCCGGCGTAAAATGACAAGCCCAGTTGCGACCCGCCGGCTATGCTTTGCCGAGGAGTGACGTCCGCCTTGATCGTTGTCGCACCGCTGCTGGCAACTGAGAGTGGTCGGTCGGAAATTGATCGACGGCCTCCGCTATCGAGATACGCGCTTGTAGGTAGCGCGAGCGAGCCGCTCCGATGTTTTGACGGCCGAGCGCCGGGAGCCAGGGACCTCTGACTCTCATCAAAAGAGCCTTCTCGTTCGTTTATAGGAGGCAAAGGAGGAAGCTCTTTCCCTCGACCATCAGCTGGACTATTCAGAGACGCGACGGGAAAGAGGTCGGGAATCGAAGCGGCACCAGTCGTCGGCAGTGTTGGCATATCCGTGCTAATGCTCGTACTTGACGTGGCGCCGAAGGCTGCCAGCGGACTCCACTTTTTGCGTGGCAAGGGTCCTGGAGGGAGCGCATCACTGGCCATGATCCCATCGGCGGGGATGTTCATTGGTAAGGAGGGTGATCCGTGCGCCTGAGCATCGGCTGCGTCTGCCGGCGAGCGTCCGCGCGAGACGACTGCGTTATGCGCGAGCTTCCAAGCTGCCGGCGCGTCGATTGGCGGGGACGAGATACTTTTGTACAAAAGCGATGGTGAAGAGCAGGGTCCGCCGGCGCCTATCGGTTCGGATGTGCAGTGCTGGGAGCTGGACGAGGAGACCGAAGAGACCAGCGGAGGGCGAAACGAAGTCGGGAGAACAGGCGACCCGTAGACGACCTTGGGAGGGGAAGGCATCGGAGGTGTAGGTGGCCGCGGAAGGACGATGGGAAAAGCCGCTAGGGCTGGGACGCTGCTGTCGTTCATGTCTGTCCGGCGACGTCGTGGGCGGACAGCGGCTGGCATTGGCTCTCCAGCGGCAGCCCGATGGGCTTTTACACTTTTAGCGTTCACGCTCGATTTAGTCTCGAATGGGAGCGGATCAGAAGCCAGGGTGCCCGAAGAATAGGCAGAGACCTCTTGATCGTTACCGGCTGGACGGTCTGAAGAGGCCGATAGGGGCGAGGCGACGCCAGACCCCGGTTCCTTGTCGCCGCCGGGGATGCCGCTCATGCCAAGGACGTCCTGCGGGCCGCATGATGCGCGTATGAGCAAAGCTTTAGCTGAGTACAATCAGGGAATCCGTACCTTTTGGCTCGTGCCAGCGTCGCTGCTGAAGGAAGGCGAGCGGGCAAACATTGCGAAGATGCGAGGAGGATCTTGCGGCGCAATGGGCAAATTGGTGGGTGGGCTAGCGATGCCGAGCTGTGATGCTGCGGCCACGGACTTGCCTATTGGCAGTGGAGGTGGCGTGATGGCCGACTGGTGGATGGCTGCCGTCGTCGACGAGCTGCTGCTTCCCTCCTTCCGCTGCCGACGCGGCCTTGACGATACCAATGAAGGTGATGGTGAAGTCTCCCGCCGATGCTGTTGCTGTTGCTGAGCTTTGACGTTGTCCCGGGACTTACGTCCAAAGAGTCGCATTATTAGGACTGGACGGAAGCCTTGACGGACGCGCGGGAGTGGATGTCGAGGGCAGGTCGGTGGCGCTCGAGCGAGCTGGTGAAGGGCAAGCCGGCGAGCGGAGCGCACGCGCCTCGCGTTGCCCCTTTTCCCTTGGCTGAAACGCGACCTGGTGATATGCCCCAGGTGCCTCGACCGTCGACCCCCCTGCCTCTCGCCGCTTGGCAGCCCGCTGCTCTCCGTACGCAGTGTACGGATTGAATGGTGAGATACACGAACCGTGAAAGCTCGAGTGCCAGCCGCGGATCCTCAGCGAAAGTCAACAAGACCCAGAAAGCAGCATCGAGCGCGGGTCGATCGATCGCAGTTGGGCCGATACTATCAGCACAACCACCGCCGGCGCCTTGGAGCCCCTGCCTGAGACTTCTTGGGGTATGGCTCCTGATGGGGATCGCACGCGACTCGGGCGAACACCTCGGTAGACCACCGGACTTGGTGTTCGACACAGAGGCCTGGTCGAGAAACTGCTAACGCTTGCTCCCCGCGATTACCACACCCGCTCCCTCTGACACGCATGCTCGTAGAGAAACATGTCATCCGCTTGCCGTACACTCGATCGAACGAGGACGGTTCGTGGGCCACACACATCCCAAGGGTCCAGACAAATTTCCGAAAAAACGCTGATGCGTTTAGTCGAAGAGTCCGAAGCCCATGTCGTCGTCGGACTCCTCCTTGTCCTCGACCTTCTCCTCCTTCTTCTCCTCAGCGGCGGCCGGGGCGGCACCGGCGGCGGCCGGGGCGGCGCCCGACGAGGCACCTCCCGAAGGGACCGAGGCGAGCTTGGCCGAACCCTCCGAGATGAGGCTGCAAGAGACGCAGGCAGCGAGGTTAGCGGGCACGGGTCTCGAAGGGAGGGAATGCAGAAAGGAGGACCATACGTGTTAACGTCCTTGCCCTCGAGCTCAGAGATGAGCGAAGCGAGGCGCTCCTCGTCGGCGGTGATGTCGACCGAGGCGAGAACGGCCTTGACGTCCTCAGCCGAGGGCGAGGCCTAGAAACGGGTGTATGAGAGTAGAAGCGTCAGTCGGGCTGCCGCTACGCAATGAAATGACAGGCAGGAGGGGCAGGGCAGGGCATAAATGGGCTAAGTCACGAAACGTGTTGCTCGGACAGCACAATGCTCGGGCAACGACATGACCTCGCCCATGCGCCTGGCCACCCGCCCCAAATGTACCCGCAGAAGGAGTTGGACACACGTTTCCACCCTGAACGAGGAGAAGGTAGGCGGCGATGTGCTTCATTCTGAGAGGGGTGTAGGAGGGTGACGGGTCGTGGTCAGAGCTGGCTCAGACTTCGAACTTCGAAAGGGGCGGAGCTCGCTCGCTCGCTCGCTCGCTGCACGCGCGCGCGGGGCAGCTCCTCGCCCTCTGAGGCACGCACTTTGGCTTGGGGTTGGCGGAAAACAATCGATTTAAGCCGGAGGCGGACTGTAGACACGAAGCCCTGCAAGACGATCCCAAACCCGGTCAGCAGCAAGCAGGAGGGCAGGTCGTGCCGTCTAGGGCCGCTAAGGAGACGCACGGAGGATGGTGCTGGACAGGACGATGAACCGGCGCGCAGTCTTGCATTGCTTAGGCCTGGAGGCGCGAACGGTGGCCTTACGATAAATAATAAAGCAAGTCGTCTGCTAGCAGCGACCCACCCTAAAGTTCGGTTTGCGAGCGGGGCGCGAGGTGACGGACTTGCTGAGAAGAAAAATACCAAAGGCTCCTCGGCGCGCCTCCGCCTCCTCTCGGATCGACGTAGCCCCGGTCCGAAGCCCTTCCTCCTTGTGTAGCTCCTCCGAAAGAACGTACGTCCCCATACCGACATAGGTCGGCCCTCCGTTCCTTGGCCGAGCAGAGAGCATGCGGTACTGAACGTCCGCTGACACCCTGCTCGACCTTCTTCCTCTCGTCTTCGCCGCACCTCTGGATCCCTCACCGCCGACCGCGTGGCTCTGAAATCGTGCTGCTGCTCGTGCCGACCCCGCCGCTTGCCCAATCCGCTCTCTCAATATCCCCTGTCACCCTCGCCAACCTCCTCGCCGCCTGCTCGCTGCTGCCTCTCGCTGCTACCGCTTGTGCTACCGCCGTCGTCCCCTTTCCGCCGCCCTCCTCTTCGCACACTCGTGCACGCTCTGCCGCCGCCGCCCGCGCACCTGCCTCAACAGTCCTTCAAGATGGCCGACTCTGAGATCACCGACGCCAACACCGCCGCCGCCCTCAAGGCTAAGCGCTCGTTCCGCAAGTTCTCGTACCGCGGTATTGAGCTTGACGCTCTCCTCGACCTCTCGAACGAGCAGGTTAGTCTTGCAACCAAGTATGGACATCGGTTGGGCGGGGGGGCCAAGAGGGCGGAGGGCGGGCGTACAGACGGCAAGGGCTTCTGGGACGGGTGCGGCCCACAGCGATGTACCCCGGCACGACTTGACCTCGGCAGGGTGCGCGTCGTGCTCGACCCGAGGATGCCCTGCCTTGGAATTGTCCTGGCCCCTCCAGGAGGGTTGAGCGAGGATGCCTGCGGGCGGACCGGACAGACCAGCCGTGCTAACCTGCTACCTTGGGCCCATGCGCAGTTCATGGAGCTCGTCCACGCCCGGGCCCGCCGTCGTTTCCAGCGCGGACTCAAGCGCCGCCCCATGGGCCTCATCAAGAAGCTCCGCAAGGCTAAGAAGGAGTGCCTTC